>JAABOM020079323.1:0-32642 GCA_011800125.2 Solanum clarkiae | reverse complement strand
CCTTTTGGCTTGTTATCACTGTTTATTTTCTTAAAGGCATATCAAATGTAGAAATCCTTTATAATATGTATAGAAAGCACATAGATACAGGTTGGTTCTCCTGGGCATTATTGGCAACGGGTGTCAGTTCGCCCTAATAGGTCTTGGGACGTGACAGGATTATCATAAAAGAATTTTCTCATATAACGCATGAACTTGTGATGTTGGTTGGTATTCAGGTCAGGCGGCACAATATCACTAATCAAATAGTTTGCATAGTCTGTAAACCATGGTATCAAATCATGGGATGCTAGCAACACTTTTTCATCTGGGAATAAGTTTTTAACCTCCAATCCATCATCAAACTTTGCCATGGCTCCATCTTCTAACTTAGAAAGGTGATTTGCCACCAAATTATTGATCCTTTTTCTGTTGATGACATCAAAATTAAATTATTGAAGAAGGAGTACCCATCTAATCAACCTTGGTTTTGCATCCTTCTTTGCCACCAAGTACCGCATTATTAAGTGCTCCGTGTGCACAACGACTTTGGTCCCTAACTAGTATGACCTGAATTTCTCAAACACAAAGACTACCACAAACAACTCCTATTCAATGATAGTGTAGTTCTTCTGAGGTATATTTAGAGCTTTACTAGCATAGTATATGGGATGTAATATCTTTTCTTGGCACTTTCCCAATACTACACCTAGCGTGACCCCAATTACATCACACTTTATTTTAAAGGGCTTTGACCAGTCTGGAGCTACAATGGTAGGGACCAAAATTAGTTTCTGCTTCAATCCTTTCAAAGTCTTTTAGACGTGTATCACCAAACACGAATTTATCATCCTTCTCAAATAGTTTGCATAAAGGGTATGCAGTTTTAGAGATGTCTTTTATGAAATGCCTGTAAAATCATGCATGCTCTATGACGCTCCTCACACCATTCATAGAGATAGATGAAGGTTGGTTCTCAATCACTTCCACTTTAGCTCTATCAACCTCAATTCCTTTGATGGAGATTTTATGCCCCAACACGCCCTCCTTTACCATGAAGTGGCACTTTTCCCAATTCAGCACCAAATAGCATTCCTCACACCTGCTAAGCACAACATGTAAGTGTTTCAAGCAATCCTCAAATGAGTCACCAACCATACTGAAGTCATCCATGAATACCTCAATGGTTTCCTCTACCATATCTGAGAAGATGGACATCATATATCTTTAGAATGATGCTGGTGTTATGCACAACTCAAATGACATCCTCTTGAAAGTGAATGTTCCATAGGGACATGTGAACATTGTATTTTCCTTATCATTCAAAGCATGGGTAATCTAGTTCTTTCCTAAATGCACATCCAGAAAATTGTACCAGCTCTTTTAGTTAATCAGTCTGGCATTTGATCCATGAACAACTGTAAGGACCTGAACTTTGTACAACATCAATGGATTATGGAAATTTGGCTCCAGAAAGTTTTGGACCAAGGTGATGTTCTATGAAAGCCTTCATAGTCCGTGTGAGGCCATACAGACCGCATGGGGCCTCCTTGGAGTGGCCCTTAGCCTTCTGTGCGGTGTGTGGGCTTGAACATGGAGTTTGGGACTAAAGAATACCACACATGGACCCCACACAAGCCGTGTGAGGCTTCACGAATTGTTTAGTGGACCATGTGGTAGCGTTGGCCTTGAAACTTCTCAGCTTTGAAGCCAAGGATAGTGGCACGGCCCCTCTCATGGACTAGATGGTGCTTCACAATCAGTATGACCCTTCCCTAGAGGTGCTGGAGTGAAAATATTTTAAGTAGTAGATCATCACACTGGAACATTGTCATGAAAAATTTTCTATGTGAAGTGTTATGGAGGAGTACACGATCTGTATAGCTTGGTAAAGACTATGAGACCAGCCGTTTAGGTGCTTTTACCAAATTTTTCTAGGAATAGCATTACCATTTCAGACCTTCATCAGGAAGAATTTTTCTATGTGTTGGATCACAGACCAAGTATACGGTCGGTTTGGTGCCTCAAAAACCATATACCTATCCTTATGACCCCTGACTTCAATTTTTCTACTCGTTTCATTAATGGTATTTTCATAATTACAGTTCTTCCTATGAGTCTTTTATGACTTTCTATGCTACCTAAAGACATTCGAATGACCTATACTTTATTTCTCTCATTCAAATTCACTCTTATACTTAGAATTCTCTCAATTCACTCTAAAGAACTCTCTTAAAGGACTTGTGAAAACTAAGCTTGGGAATCATGGGAAGACTCTTTCTTCATCAATTTCTTCTTGAATTTTCTTTATTAGCTAAGGTCTGTGGGATTGATTCTTGAACCCTTTCAACCAAGAAGACCCAAACTGTTTTAAACTCAATTTCATGGAATTTTAGCTTACTTTAAATATGAGTTTTCAATATTATTATTTATTATATTTAATTTATATATGGGATATAGTTTATTGTTGATTTTAAATTGATTTAAGTCCTAATATGATACATTGCATTGAAGTTATGAAGATATGAATGTTTATGTCCCCTTTAAATCTAGATTTGAGCATGGAACCTATATTATGATTTAAATGTGAATTTTACTTATGTATTTACTTGAATTCCATATTATATTGTTGATTTTAGATTGAATCTATATTACCCATTGCTATTCACATATCATTCATGGCATATGCAGTCATGAGCATTGATTTTATAAAAATTATGAAGTGAGTTAAGCCTAATTACGTTTATGTATATGATTTTGATAAGATTATGGTTATGACAAGAATGTGAAAACATAAATATCTATGATTATGGCTCT
The DNA here is from genome assembly GCA_011800125.2 of Solanum clarkiae. Taxonomy (NCBI): domain Eukaryota; kingdom Viridiplantae; phylum Streptophyta; class Magnoliopsida; order Solanales; family Solanaceae; genus Solanum; species Solanum clarkiae. The sequence continues at coordinate 29,846 of JAABOM020079323.1, read as the reverse complement.
TTGAGTAATTATGGGTATTTACACCACTATGTTTATGGAGCACCGGTTGAGGTCTGAGGCGGGGTGGGCTATCCCAAAGAGTCCATACTCTTTTCTCAAGAAGGTTCTCCAAAGAATCTATCCGTATGCATGAAAGTATTACATAAAGTATATTTTTGCTATTTAGCCTATGTATTCATGAATATGAAATGTGATTTGGCCTTTAAGTTTAAGTGTTCATTGTTATGTTTTGATAGACTTATGCCTCTTTTACAAGCACGTGTATATATATATATATGTACTCTAGTGGGATGATGAACTAGCATTGATGGGATTGAAGACAGGGTGGGCTATCATTCTACCATTCTTTTACATATGGTGCTTAGTTTATGTTTTCTACTCTAAGGGAGACTAGAACATGTCTTGACCCCATCCTATCTTATGATTAGAGGCATTGTTGGACATTTTATAGACTCCCTTATGTTTATATGTTGGGTGTTGTATTCGGACATTATGTTTATGGATATGGTTATGTAATGGTTATGTCATTATGGATTGATTATGATTTTATGTTATGAATTCATGTTATGATGTGGAAGATCTTAAGTCATGTATTTCCCCCATAGGGTGATCATACTTACCCCCCATTAGTCTTTATGTGCTATGTGTTATGTGAATCTATATTACTCCCTATCCCTATGATGTCCCTATAGTGTGAGTCCTATTTTTTCGTCCCTTACAACTATGTGTTTATTATTTCATGTACGCTTACGAACTGATTATGTGTGGATATATGCCATGAGTCTTAATTTTTGGGACTTTTGGGTTCCCATTCACCTTATCACTCCTAGACCCTAGGTTCGGGTCATGACAATAACATAGCGAAGTTGTCCTTTTCTGTCGATGCATTGAGCTTCCTGTATTCCATGTACACTCTCCACCCAGTGATTGGCCGCAGGGGAATCAACTTGTTGTTAGCATTTGGGACCATAGTGATACCCCTTTCTTCGAGACGTACTGAACTGAGCTCATCCATGCACTGTCGGTGATTAGGTAGAGCACTTCTGCATCTAACCACTTGATGATTTCCTTTACACGACCTCTTGCATAGGAGGGTTGAGACGCCTTTGGTGCTTAATACTCGGCTTGTAGTCCTTGACCAACTGGATTTTATATGTACATACCCCAGGAGGGATACCAATGATATTTGCAATCATCCACCCAATAGCCTTATTAAACTGCTGAAGTACTGTGACAAGGGCATTCACTTTTCATCATTCAGGTCCGTAGCAATTATAACTAATAGGGTGTTGTTTGCACCCAAAACTGCATATATCAAATGGGATGGAAGAGACTTTAATTCTAGCATCAGTGGCTCCTCTAAGGATGGCTTGGTAAGTGATGACTCTCGATTTTGTAAGTCCACCTCCAATTTGGTCTGGTACTTAGGGGTGTAAGATACCCTCAATGCCTTAACTATCTCTTCATAGTCTGGGATACCATCACTATCAAAGTACATCAGTACAACTTCCAAGATGTTGATGCCAGTCTCTCCTCGAGTGGTACTTCTAGCTCACCATCTTCAGCATTCTGAATAACAAAGACTACCCTCAAATCATCCTCTTTCTTTGTATGTTGGCAAACGTTGAACACGACCTCATTTTTTCCTAATCTGAACTTGAGTTGGCTTCTTTCCATATCAACCAAGGTGTGTCTAGTAGCTAAGAAGGGCCTCCTAAGATGATAGGGACTTCAAAGTCAACCTTGCAATCCAGGATCACAAAATCTGCACGGAATATGAACTCATCCACTTTGATAAGCACATCACAAACTATCCCCATAGGATTCTTCACTATGCAATTAGCCATCAATAATGGCATGCTAGTTGGAGCAGGGGCTCCCATGTTCTAGCTTCTTGAAGACTATAAGGGGCGTTAGATTCATGCTGGCACCGAGGTCACACAATGCCCTTGCAAACTCCACATCTTCAATAGTGCAGGGTTATTTTAAAAGCACCAGGATCTTCTCGCTTTTGCACTAAGGACTTCCTATAAATTGCACTACAATGTTGAAGCTTCTGGAAAAGTTCCTAACTCACAGTGCGCTTCTTTGTAGCTAGGTCCTTCATGTACTTTGCATACCCTGGGATCTTCTCCAATTCCTCAAAGAGAGGGATGTTGATGGAGAGTTGTTTCAGCATAGAGAGAAAGTGCTTAAACTTGCCTTCCTCCTCCTTCTTTTTAATTCTCTAAGGGAAGGTAGGAGGAGGCCCAGGAATGGGCTTCGGCTTCTGTGGCACCATTGCAACATCACTTACCCATCCTTGACACGATCAACTCTAGTATCTGTATCATTGAACTTAACTGTCTTCTCTCAAACATCATTGTCATCCACTGGTATAGGAGGATCAATGGTACTTGCCACCACAAGTCATAACCACCATGTGTTTCCTTTATTCTTTGGTTATAGAACTACCACGACCTAAGCTTAGGGGGACCCAATGAAGGACCCCAAGCAATCCTCTTAGCACATCATTACACATCCATGGTCGTGAAAGCAATTAAGCAACAACAATAAGAATAGAAAAAGGGGAATAAGGGACTAAGGAACATTCTTCATATCGTAAGAACATAGCAAGCTCAACAGAGTATAGCCTAAATACAACATAAGGTTCCAACAATACCTCTACTACATAGATAGGAGCTGGGGACCAAGACAAACAACTGGGCTTACCCTTCTTAGTCATAAGCATACATCAATAGAAGAGTCTTAATACATAACATGGAATCATAGACTTCATCCCTGGAATGGAGGAGTCACCAACTATCTTGAGAGACAATCGTACTAGCAATGTAGAGGAGGAGGATAATCAAGCGGGGCTCCGATTCCTACATGGTATCATCATCTAGGCATAGAGTATGTGTTAGTACATTTGAAGGTACTAGATTTGTAGGATGCAATGCAACAAAAGATAGGCACCATAGTCGAAATGCATAATGGTGAACAATAGATAGCATAATAGCAATATCGCATGTATGATCAATGCTTAAGTAAAACATTACTTACATAGAACATAATACATGTGTAAGAAGAGACCATCATCATAGATAGTCTCACCCTACTGCCCATGATGATTCAGGTACAAACCTCTCAATTGGTTATCAAGGTACAAACCCCTTGATTGGTTGGTGGATCGTCGCACCCTACCACTCATAGTGATTATGATACAAACCCTTCAACCCGGTTACCCAACGCATAACTCCTGAGTAGGGCATGGTCACTATCCAACACTAATAGGAGAATATCATGTACATACATTTCATTCATCATCATAAAGTAATTTAACTCATAAGACATCTATTGGACCTTCAATTCCTCAAGAAATTATAATTGGATATTTTATCAAACACTTGATAGGTGTGCAATGCTAGTGTAAAATCATGCAGGTAAAGAGTGAAACCACGCTATAAAATTCAGTGTAAAACCATCAATAGATACTTGGTAACACCCTCAAACAATATACATCAAAACTCTTCATCAAATCTCACAATAGATCTTAAATTCATAGCTCAAAACATGCTAAAACAATCACAAATTCATGGAACCCCAATATTGCATATAGTGAAATTCATAATAAGTATAATCCATGAGTAAATCAACTTTAAATCATGGAAATTTAGGTAAAAAGGAAGCTTGGGAATCATGCGTGAAAGGAACCATGAAAGAAACCCACATACCTTAGCTTTGGAGAATCCTTGAAGAAAAACGGAGATGGAGACTTGAAACTTGAATAAGAAACTTAAGATATGGATTAGTCTTGAGACTTGAATTTTGGAGTGAAATATTCTGCTAGTATTGGGGAATATTGTGAATGATATGATGGTAAAATATCGCTAAGTATAGGTATTTTCATGCATGGAAATACTTAGGCCCAAGACTTAAAAGTCATGGATCAAATTAAAAAACAAATTAGACAGAAATAACACCAGTCCTTGTCACGCCGAAGGCGCGGATTGTGCACTAGAAAATGCATTTTGCGATTTTTAAATTTTTATAAGGTTGCTTATAAATAAGAATTAGACCCATTTCCCACTCAATTCGACCCCCTGATAATATGAAGTCAAATTGCGATATCATGCATGAATTTCGAGATATATGGAAATTATGATTCTAAACATTTTCGTGGCACATTTTCGGACACTTTTTCAGGCTGTTTCAAGGACTATGTTTCTGGGAAGTGTACCTCTCTGATGCTGGTTAAGTTATGTTGACACATAACCAAACTGTGGCTCAAGCTATTTGACAGAAACAAAATGAGACTTGATTTTTTGATTTATTTTGGAGATGTCAGATTTCATCCCTCCCAGAGTTCATCTTGTGTCGCATCTTTCTTTAACAAGTGATCAAATATCTCCTGGTATTTCTAGTTCTGGTGTTATGATTATTTGGTGGTACATAAGGACCATTTCTGTAGCTATCTCTGCGACCCTAATCTATATCTCTATCTTGGCCCCGATTCCTGTCATATTAACCTCCACGGTTGTCTCTGAAAGCACTATCTGTATTATAGTTTCGACCTTGGTTTCCTTGGCCTTTGCTTCAGAAACCCCCTGTCTAATCAATAGTGAATAAAGCGTCCTCCTCATAGTAGGAATCATCATCAAAGGGGTGCTCACAAAGGCTGATGAACAACTGCATTAACTCGTTCCTGATTTTGCTTCATCATCACCTCCATACTATTAGGAATTCGGGCAATCTCTTGCATCATCTCTTTATTTATTTTAGCTCGCTTTGAACCAATACTGTTAGTGCACAAACTTTTGGTAGATGACCTATCTCTTGACCACCCTTACCATCTTCTTAGCAATTCTTGAAAATGTTGATCTAAGAATATGCCCCATTGATGGTATCAATATAGGCTTGCCTATTCTAATCCAAGGTACAATAGAAGATCTCAGGCATCATCAATAATTTCTAGTCAGGGACACTTCTCAAGCACTTTGTGGATCACTCCCATGTAGTATTGATCATGTCACTAGGAAGTGGCTCAAAGTTGTTGATTTGATCTTTCAACTTGAGCTTCTTCGACATCAGTAAATACCTCTCCAAAAAGGCCTTCTTAAACTCAGCCCAATTGGTAATCAAACTTTGTGGGAGTTCGATAATCCATAGCGCTGCATTGCCTTTCACAAATAATTGGAAAACACGAAGTCCCATAGCATCCATAGATAAATTTTGTGCTCTTATCGCACTTTTACAGTGACAAATGCAATGTTGTTAGATGACTATATGAATCCTCTAATGGTAGGCTCGTGAACAACCCATGGTTTTGTAGCATCTGAAGCAACCCACTCAAAATCATGAACTTTGTGTCAGCCAGTAGTGGCAGTAACACAATAGCTCCAGTAACCTCCATAGCCATAGGGTTCAGTCGATATTGGTTCCACTGATAAGTTTTGGCATTGAAGTCCTGTGGATATTAAGCAATACACTCAAGAGGAGATGGGTTGTCATTTTTCGCATTCTCATTTTTATTCTGATTCAGAGTTGCATTTGTCGTGTTGTTTGCATTTTCTTGGGTCATCCTTCTTCATCTTCTCAGAATCTCTTGGTCAAACAGAGTCAAGGGTATACCTCAGGTTCACCTATTTGACATATACTACACTTGTACCCTGAAATAAACACAAAAACAATATAAATGTAAAATGAGGGAATTAAGAATTAATTCCCAAATTACTTGAATTAGACAAATCTAGTTGTATTCATTGATAACTTTGCACAAATTTTGCTGTCACCCAAGCTACACCTCCTTTTTGAGGCTAAAGCATCATTGTCAAGATATATAACCTATTGGTCAAAGAATTGTATTGTTTGACTTGTTTGGGTGTGAAGTTAAATAGCTTGGGTAATGGTGGTGTCTTGATACCAAATGGAGCATAATCATCTTTGATGGAAGAAGTTAAAGAAAAATAATACATGGATCCTACTTTTGTTGAGTTGATTAAATTGGTGGTTGATAGAAAGTAGAAGTATTGTTTTAGAATGGGAAGATGGAGTGTTGAGCAACCAAGGGCGATTATATGTTCCTAGTGCAGATGGACTAAGGGAGAAGATACTATGAAGCTCATAATTCCAAGTACCCAATTCATCCAAGATCCTCTAAGATATAAAGGGATTTGAGAGAAGTATATTGGTGGAATGGCATGTAGAAAGACATAGCAAGAAGTGTGATAGAATGTCCAAATTGTCAACAAGTGAAGGTAGGACATCAAAGACCCGATGGTTTGAGTCAAGACATTGAAATATCAACTTGGAAATGGGAGATAGTGAATATACATTTTATCACAGGTTTGCCAAAGACTAGAAAGAAATTTGACTCAATATGGGTGGTTGTGGAGAGAATGATGAAAACAACTAACTTTTTGCTCGTGAAGACTTATTATAGTGCCAAACATAATGCTAGGATTTTTATTCAAGAATTGGTAAAGTTGAATGGATTGCCATTGTCCATCATATGGGACATAGGTGCTCAATTTACTTCTTATTTTTGGTTGTCATTCTAAAAAGGCCTTGGCACGAAGGCAAAGCTAAGTATCACATTTCATCTTCAAACGGATGGATAAGCCAAAAGGACAATACAAACATTGGAGGATATGTTAAGGGATAGATTTTAAAGGAAGTTGGGATGATCAATTACCCCTTATCAAATTTTCTTATAATAATAGTTTTCATTCAAGCATTAGTATGGATCCGTTTGAAGCATTATATGGTAGAGGTGTAGGTCACCAGTGGGATGGCTTAAAGTTGGAGAAATTTCATTTATCGGGCAAGGTTTTGTACTTTATGCTATGGAAAAGGTGAAAGTTACAACGGAAAGATTGAAGGCTGCCCAAAGTTGTCAAAAGTCATATGCTAATATTATGAGAGAACCAGAGTTTGATGAAGGTGATTGGGTGTATTTGAAGGTTTTTTGACTGAAAGAAGTGATGTGTTTTGGTAAGAAAGGAAAATTAAGTCCTAGATATGTGGCACCTTACAAGATAGTGAAGAGAATTGGGAAAGTAGCCTACAAACTAGATTTGCCTATTGAATTAGCTATGGTTCATCTAGTTTTTCATGTTTTCATACTAAGAAAATGCTTGGGTAATCCTAATTCTTTTATTCCATTGAAGGATGTGTCTATTGAGAAATATCTGACTTATGAAAAAGTGTCGATTGAGATTTTAGACTGACAAGTGAAGAAGGAGAGGATGAGGCCATAAGGAATCCAAATTTTATCTAAGTGTAGAATTACCTTACGAAAGGATTTATGACCCATAAGTTGAATGGCGTGTGTTGTGTCACGACCCAAGCCAAAGGCCTAGATGTTACACGGCGAATGAACAGTCTGGGGTCAATCCGAACAAGTATCTTAGCATATCATAAACACATCCTTGGATGAAGAAAAAAATAAAACAATATCAAGAATCAATTATTCAAAAGGGAAGCGAGACTAAGGGAAGTCTTTCATAATCATAAAACATAAGAGGAGTCAAACTCATAAGCATATAAAAACGTAGTTTCCAACAACACCTCAACTTTAGAAAGGAGTGGGGGCTACGAAACCTCCTGGGATCATCCTCAAGATATTAAGTATCCAACATAAAGAAGAAGTCTCAACATAGCATTAATAATATAGATATTGTCCTCGAAGTAGGGGACTTACCAAAGCTTTCTTCAAAGAACCGAACTAGCCATGTGGAGGAGGATGATCGATAGGAGCTCCAGTTCCTACATGGTAACATCATGTAGGCATAGAGTATGTATTATTACTTGGAATGTAATAAGTATGGGAGGTGCAATACAATAAAGATATAAGCCATTATATTCAAAATACATACATATAGGCAATGGATATAATCTCAATATGACATGTATGATCAATGCTTGTAATAAAGCATGCATGTAAAACACTTAATTTACATAATATATCATACATATATCGGAGGAGGCCTTAACCGACATAGATCAAGTGAGCTACTGACACCCCCCGGCGAAGTGTGGTCTACTTTTCAAGGAAAACCATACATGATAAACGAACTAGATGGATCCACTAGTAAAGACAATGACATGATCCTATGGTGGCATTTAGTTTAGAGAAAAAAGACTTTATATAAGGAGCCCTTGAGTCGAGCCCCCATCTTAAGCCTCAATCGGTGCTAAGTCTAATCCCACGGAATACTTGAAATAATAATAACTTTAATCATAACATGAATAATATATAAGAGACATGATAACATGAAATGAGTGGCTCATTACATGCTTGACCTCTTCTATTGAGCTTACTTGAACTTGAATATGAGGGTAAAATAGTAATCATGCTTTATCCCTCAACTTGACATGAACAGTTCACAAGAGGATAAAATCTTAGAATATAGCTCAACTAGTTACTTGTAATATCATAGATACTTTTCATGAATTCAATACCTGCTTAGGAGCCCATAATTATCCTAAAATCACTTGACTTGTAAATCATGCAATAGTTCATCAATAACATAGGAATAATCATCATGTAATTTCATCAAATACATGGTGGGTTCATGACACTTATGCAAAATCATGCAACTCATGAGTATAATAAGAGGGAGTAAAATCAATGCAAATCAACCCACCAATATTGTAGTAAAACTCTCATTTTGGGTATCATGAAATCCATCTCAAAATTCACCATAATTCATAGTTTTCATAGTTCACATCATGCATAACTTCAGTAGATATAAATCAACTCATGAAATGGGAACTAAATAGATATTCATGCATAATCAATCAATACTAGATAAAACCCGATATAATTTACGTTCATGATTCATAATAATAGATAACCATAAATAAATACAACTTGAAATCATGAAATTTCCAGAAAATGAGAAGGTTGATCTCCATGGGTGAAAGGACTCATGGATGATGACCCATATACCTTAAAGCGTGAATTTCTTACAGTAAACTTGAAGGTGACTTGAAGCTTGGATTGGGTCCTTCAAATCCAGAGTTGTTCTTGAGATCCTTGAATTTAGGTGAGGATTTTGATAAAGTCTTGGGGAGATTTTAGAGAGGGTTTTGTGAGTCCTACAGTTGAAAATGGCTTAGTGTGGAGGATTTCACGTTGAAAAACAAGGAAAAACTTACACTGATTTGTGTCCAGTCCGTGAAACAGAACAAACGTGATGCAGAATCCAACACTAATCTGTGCCCAGGTCACATCACACCTGGGGCGCGGATGCTCTCTGGAAATCATAAATTAGCAAAAATTATTTTTCATTATGGTTATTTTAAAATTTAGATTTTACCCATTTCCCACTCAAATTTGCCCCCCGATCAAGAATATGAAGTCAAATTTTTGAAATAATGCACGAATATTGAGATATATGAAAATTACGATTACGGGGCATTCTAAAGCACATGAGAGGTGTTTCAATATCTTCTCCTTAGGAACATTCCTCCTTGAGTGTCAAAGAAACATTCAAAAGAGAAGTAAATATGAAGCTTTTAGCCTGACATGAATGCAACAAATGCACTTAAATATCATTTTAAAAAAGTCTCAACATGAATGTCAAAAATCACCATAAACTTGTTACCATGAACTTGAATGCATGCAAAAAATATGTGAGGGCTGAGACAACACTTGAAATCATGGATAGCACATAGATCACCCACACACTTCCTCAACATAGACATGTGGAGGACCGGATGATCCATGTTTATATCCATAGGCAACTCCAATTCGTAGGCAACCTTACCAAGTCTCCACAAAATCCTATAAAGTCCCACAAACCTTGGGCACAATTTATCTTTCTTGCCAAAGTGGACCACATCCTTCATGGGTGAAACCTTCAAGTAAATCCAATCACCAACATTGAATTCAAGATCTCTTCTCCTTACATGGGAGTATGACTTTTGCCTACTTTGAGCCATCTTCAATCTCTCCCTTATGAACCTAACCTTCTCTAAAGTTTCCATAACTAAATTCGGGCCTAACCAAGCCGTCTCCCCCACATCAAACTACCTAACTGGGGATCTTCAACACCTACCATAAAAAGCTTCAAAGCGAACCATGCCAATGCTTGAGTGGTAGCTATTGTTGTAAGCAAACTCAATAAGTAGAAGATGTTTATCCTAACTACCCTCGATCTCCAAAACACAAGCTATAAGTATATCCTCAAGAGCTTGAATAGTCCTTTCCACTTAGCCATCCATTTGAGGATGAAAAGTCGTGCTAAGCTTGACCTTGGAAGCAAAACTCCTTTGGAAGGAGCTCCAAAAATGAGAAGTGAATTGAGCACCACGATCCGAAATGACAGACAAAGATACCCCATGCAATCTAACCAACTCGTGAATATACAACTTGGCATAATCTTAATCACTATAAGTTATTTTACTCGAAAAAAAGTGAGTCGACTTTTACATCCTATCAAAAATAACCCAAATAGAATCAAAGTATTTCCTAGTCTTAGGCAAACCAATCACAAAATCTATATTGATCTCTTCCCACTTCCAAGTAGAAATTTCTATTTCTTCGGCTAGGCCACCCAGCCTTTGATGTTCGGCTTTCACTTGTTGGCAATTGTGACAACCGGCTACAAAATTGGCAATATCCCTCTTCATACCACCCCCACTAATGTACCTCCCTCAAGTCTCTATACATTTTTGTGGAACTAGGGTGAATAGAATAGGATGAATTATGTGCTTCCTTCAAGATCAGCTTCCTAAAGTTATCAACATTAGGCATACACAACCTACCTTGGTACCTAAGAATACCATCTCCCCTTGGAGAAAACCTCCACCTTACCATCTTTTACCAAGGCCTTCAACTCTAGCAAGGTTGGGTCAAGATGTTGTTTTGACTTGACTTCTTCAATCAAAGAAGATTTGGAATCATCAACAACCACTACACTCCCAATTTCCACCTCATTCAACCTAACCCCCAACCTAGCTAATCGGTGAACTTCTCCATCCACCTCCTTGTTACCAACATCAATACGAGTTGACTACCCATGGACATTCTACTTAGAGCATCGGCCACAATATTAGCTTTGTCGGGAAGATAGTGCACACTTATGTCATAATTCTTAAGGAGGTATAACCACCTTCTTTGCCTTAAGTTAAGATCTTTTTGCGTGAAGACATATTGGAGACTCTTGTAGTCGGCAAACACATCTACATGAACCCCATATAGATAATGATACCAAATTTTCAAAGAAAAAACTATGCCCGCCAATTCAAGATCATGGGTGGGATAATTTTGCTCAAGGACCTTTAGTTTCCTGGAGGCATATGCTATAATCTTACCATTTTGGATCAAAACACACCCCAAGACAATCCCTGAGGTATCACAACAAATCGCAAACCCTTCTAGCCCTTCTAGTAAAGCCAAAATAAGAGCGGCAATAAGCTTGTCCTTCAAAGTTTTGAAACTCTTTTCATATTCATCAGTCCAAACAAAATTTGTCTTCTTTTGAGTCAACTTTATCATAAGGGAAGCAATAGAAGAGAAACCATTCACAAACCTCTAGTAGTACCTCGTTAAACCTAAGAAACTCCTAATACCCGTCAGAGTCAAGGGCCTAGGCTAATTCCTTATCACCTTTGTTTTCTTAGGGTCTACTTTAATTATATCACCCAACACCACATGCCCTAGAAATGCAACCTCTTTCAACCAAAATTAACACTTTTCTTATTTAGCAAACAACTGCTCATCCCTCAAAATTTGCAACACCACCCTCTAATGATTCACATGTTCTTCCTCACTACAAGAATAAATCAAGATATTATCAATAAAGACCACCACAAACATATCAAGTTAGGGTTTAAAGATCCTGTTCATAAGATCTATAAATATTGTCGGTGCATTATCGATAATCAATGCACATTCTAAGGGAACCATCCTTTTTCTTTACAAACAACGCTGGTGCACCCCAAGGTGACTTTCTAGGCCTTATGAACCCCTTTTCTAACAAATACCTCAATTGATCCTTCAACTCCGCTGGGGCCATACAGTAAAGGAGAATGGAAAAGGGTTGTATATCAGGGAGGAGGTCTATACAAAATTCTATTTCCCATTCAAGAGGAACTCCGGGAAGCTTATCAGGAAAGACATCAAGAAACTCATTGACAACCGGAACCGACTCAATAGGATGGACTTTATACTAACATCTTTAACCCTTACAAAATGGTAAATGCAACCTCTAGAAATCAATTTTTGGGCTGTAAGACAAGAAATGAATCTACCCTCGCCATCACATTACAACTCTTCCACTCAAGGACTGGCTCATCAGGGAATTGGAATCTAACTTTATGTGTCCTACAATCAATGAAAGTATGATATGCATGTAACCAATCCATCCCAAGAATAATATCAAAGTCCACCATGTCAAGTTCGACAAATTCACAAGGCAAGACTTTATGCAATATATACATGAGGCAATCCCTATAACTCTTTTAGCAACAATGGACTCACCAATGGGAGTAGACACTTGATAAGGTTCAAACAACAATTTGAGACACACATCAAGCTTTTTGGAAACAAAAGGCGTAATGGAGAAAGAGTGGCACCCAGATCTATCAATGCATACACATCATAATAAAAAACCTTTAATATAATAGTAACAACATCGAGCACCTCATCCACTTGTTGCTTTCCTTGGAGAGTGTAGATACTATTTTGCCTTGGAGTACCCCCTTGTTGGCCTTTTTTTGCCCTTTGACCCACATTAGCACCATAGCCTTGAGGACGACCATCTCTACCCTCGTTTTGAGAATGTGGAAAATCAACAACCTTGTGAACCATTTCACCACAGCCAAAGCAAGCATTAGAATTCCTTAAACACGGACAACCATGGTTTCCCCCACACCTTTCACACCTAAGATTAGTCATCCCACCATTCCCATCTTAATACCTTGGGTTAGACACCCCATCATTAAAAAAACTCTTATTGGAAGCATTAAAGGACTCTTTGCCTTGGAATTCATGATTTTGTTGAAACCGGCCACTTTTGGAACCTTGGAAACAACCCTCAAACCCAGCCCTCTTAGACTCCTCACTTATTCTCTTCCTAAGTTTCTCCCCCTCAAGTTGCTCGGCATATGTCATGAGCCGAGACAAGTCTATATCACTCACTAGCATGGTGTTACAACACACTTCATTTACCAAGTTGGACACCCCAGACACAAACTTGTTCATTCTTGATATAGGATCGGCAACCAAATGAGGAGCATACTTTGAGAGCTTATTGAATTTGAGGGATTAGTCTCTCACACTCATGGAAACTTGATTATGATTCATGAACTCCATCATCTTAGCCTCTCTTAACTCAATAGGGAAGAATTGATTGAGGAAGGCGTCTTTGAACTCCTCCTGAAGAATAGAATCATCATCTCTCCTCTCCAATTTCCATTGGGCAAACCAAATTTGGGCCACACCTTTGAGTTGGTAGGCCACTAATTCTGCCTTCTCCTCCGAATTGACCCCCATGATTGATAGTACCTTATACACCTCATCAATGAACTCTTGGGGATCTTCCTTCGCTTTGGACCTATGAAACTCTAGAGACCTGGGTAGGAGCATGAGGATCTTGGGCCCCTTGGTTCAATTGGTTGGTCATAGCATAGGCCAACATTGTGATGGTATTCCGAAACTTATCTTGGGCCACCCCTCTATATTGAGGAGCTTGAGGAATGGGAGGGGTCGGTTTCTCCTCGGCTGTACGAGCTCTCCTTGCCTTCCCCTTGGTAGTGGCACGATCTAGAAGAGAAGAAGAGCATTCATTAGGGGGAAAGCCTTATCTTTACATCTAAAGCATGACATAAATCATAAAGAGGTGAAACATTTACTAAAACGCCTCATAGCCTCTTATTCCTAGTTGTGGTGCTCTTAACAACCATGAATAAGACTTTACTTGACATAATGTGGTGGATTTCCAAGGACCATTAGCAATGTAGTGCTCCAATACCAAGCTAGTCATGAACCAAGCATAGGGCCTAGACCTGACACGGCGAATGGGAAGTTTGGGGACAACCTAAACAAGCCTCTTAGCATATCATGTACACATCCTTGGTTGCAAAAGAAAAATAAAACAATATCAAGAGTCAATATTCAAAAGGGAAGCGGGACTAAGGGAAGTCTTTCATAATCATAAAACATAAGTAGAGTCAATCTCATAAGCACATAAAAACGTAGTATCCAACAACACCTCTACTTTAGGATGGAGCAGGGGCCAAGAAACTTTTTGGGCTCACCCTCATGATAATAAGTATCTAACATAAAGAAGAAGTCTCAATATATATTATCCTCGGAGTTGAAGATTCACCAAAGCTTTCTTCAAAGAACCGAACTAGCCACATAGAGGAGGATAATCGATAGGATCTGTGGTCCCTATATGGTAATATCATATAGGCGTAGAGTATGTGTTAGTACTTGGAATATACTTAGTATGTGGCACGCAATGCAACAAAGATATAATCCACAATATTCAAAATTCGTACATATAGGGAATGGATATAATCTCAATATGACATGTATGATTAATGCTTGTAATGAAACATGCATGTAAAACATTTAACTTGCATAATATATCATACATATGTGGGAAGAGACCTTAACCGACATAACCCAAGCGAGCTACTACTTAGAATCCAAGGCATGACACCCCCTCGGTAAAGTAACCAGGCATGACACCCCTCGGCGAAGTGTGGTCTACTTGCCAAGGCAAACCATACATGATAACATGAACTAAATAGATCCACTAGTAAATCCCATTTAGAGTAATAACATGATCCTATGGTGGCACATAGTTTAGATATTAAAGTCTTTATATAAGGACCCCTTGAGTCGATCCCAGATCTTCAGCCTCAATCGGTGCTATGTGTAATCCCACGAAATACTTGAAATAATCATAACTTTAATTGTAACATGAATAACTTATAAGAGACATGATAACATGACATGAGTAGTTCATTACATGCTTGACCTCTTCTAGTGAGCTTACTTGAACTTGAACTTGAACATGAGGGTAAAATAGTAATCATGCTTGATCCCTCAACTTGACATGAAAAACTCACAACATGATAAAATCTTAAAATAGGGCTCAACTTGTTACTTGTAACATCATAGATACTTTTCATGAATTCAATACTTGCTTCAGAGCTCGTAATTATCTTGAAATCACTTGACTTGTAAATCATGCAATAGTTCATCAACAACATAGGAATTCTTGTCATGTAATTTCATCAAACACATGGTAGGTTCATGACATATATTCAAAAGCATGCAACTCAAGAGTAAAACAAGATGAAGTAAAATCAATGCAAATCAACCAACCAATATTGTAGTAAAACCCTCATTTTGGATATCTTGAAATCTATCTCAAAACTCATTATAATTCATAGTTTACATAGTTTACATCATTCATAACTTCAATAAATATAAATCAACTCATGAAAAGAGATTAAAATAGATATTCATGTATAATCAATTAATACTTGATAAAACCTAACATAACTTACGTTCATGATTCATAATAAGAGATACCCATAAATAATACCATTTAAAATCATACAATTTTCATAAAATGAGAACGTTGGGCTCCATGGGTGGAAGGACCCATGGATGAAGACCCACATACCCTAAACTATGAATATTTTGGAATAAATTTGAAGGTGACTTCAAGATTGGATTGGGTCCTTGAAATCCAAAGTTATTCTTGAGATCCTTTAATTTGGGTGAGGATTTTGATAAAGTCTTGGAGAGGTTCTAGAGAAGGTTTTAGGAGTTCTAGAGTTGAAAATGGTTACATATGAAAGATTTCACGTGTAAATGGCAATGGGGTTATTGCCCGAATGCCTTTTGACGAAATATGAAAAATAAGGAAAAAATTACACTGGTTTGCGTCAGTCCGCGATGTTGACCAAACGTGAAATAGAATCCAACACTAATCCATGCCCAGGCTGCGTCGTACCTGGGGTGCGTATGAACTTTGGAAATCATAAATTAACAAAAATTATTCTTCGTTATGTGGGTTTCATCCAATGGGTCCTTTCACACATGGAGCCTAATCTCCATTTTTATGAAAATTGCATGACTTCAAGTGATATTATTTATGGGTATCTATTATTATAAAATATGAGCATAAAATATATTGGAGTTTTATGAAATGTTGATTAAATATGCATGTTTTATCTATCTCAATGTTATAGTATGAGTTGGTTTTATCTATTGAAACTATATACGTTTTGAGCTATGAAACTATGATCTATTATGAGATTTGATGATGGATGTCAAGGTATCTTACGTGAGGCTTTTAAAATATATTGGTGGATTGATTTTCATTGAGTTTTCTAACATGACTTCACTCTTGAATTGCATGATTTTGAATAAGCATTGCACACCAATTAAGTGTTTGATAAAATGACAAGTTAAGAATCCTCAAGTTATTTATATGTTTTACAAGTCAAGTGACTCTATGATGAATATAGGCTATCAAGTATGTTATGAATTTATGAAATTATCTATGATTATGCAAGCATGAAGTTAAGACTTATTTTAAAGATTTACCTTTTATGAGTCATTCATGTTCAAGCAAGGGTTCATGTATTATTATGATATATTCTCATGTTTAAAATTGGGCTCACAATTAGAGGTCAAGTTTATTGAAAAGATACTCATGTTATGATTATATGTTCATTATAAGTTGCTAAAGATATGATTATTTCAAGTACTCCATGGGATTATACTTAGCATTGATGGATTGGATGTCGGCATGGACAATCTTCAAAGGGTCTATACTCCTTTACTCTAACTATGTGCCAACACAGGATTATGTTATACCCTTGCTATACAAGTAGATCCATTTAGTGCACTTTATCATGAAATCCACCCCAAAATGGGATGGGTTCCCATAAGAGGGGTCAGTTCTCCGAAATGATATGGGCTCCCATAAGGTGAAGTACGGTTTACCTTGGCAAGTAGACCACCTCTTTACCGAGGAGGGGTAATCATCGGGATTCCAAGTTGTAGTTTGCTTGCTCTTATTGTATGTCGATTGAGGTATCTTCCAACACATGTATTATGTTTTATGCAAGTTGAATGATTTATAAGAATGTTTTACTTCAAGCATTGATCATGCATGTCATACTGAGATTATGCCTATCTATTGCCCATTACTATGCATTTTTACTATATTGGCTTATATTTGTTACATTGCATCCAACATAACTAGTACATCCAAATGTGCTGATGCATATTATATGCCTATATGATATCACCATGTAGATAGCGGAGCTCCTCTTGATCATCCTCCACGTGGCTAGTGAGATAATTCAAAGATAAGCTTGGTGAGTCCTCAAGTCTGAGAAAACTATCTACTTTTCTTGCTATGTTAAGACTTCTTTATGTTGGACATTTGACATTATGAGGGTGAGCCCGTAAAGTTTCTTGGCCCCCGCTCCATTCAAACTTAGAGGTGTATGTTGGAAATGATAATGTTATTATTTTATGAGCTTAACTCTTATGCTTTGTTTATATTCAAGGCTTCCCTTAGTCCCACTTCCCATTTTATATATATCTTTTGTTGTTGTTGTTTACTTTTCTTCCGCAAATAAGGATGTCCGATTGATATGCTAAAAGGCTTGTTGGGTCCGTTCGGGTTCCCACTCATGTGTCACATCTAGGCCCTAGGCTTGGGTTATGACACACGAATTTTATGACACCCAGTTCCATGAGCCAAGGTACGGACTTTAGGTATATCCATGACCCGTAGGAGGGGTTTTATGGATGCCTCCAATAGTTTTTAATGAAGGGTGTTTTTGAAATTTCCAATTTATATAAGTCTTAAACTATGTCATTTTTGCAACCCTAACTGACTTAACCAACCTAGCATTTATAAATCTCAGTCCTAATTCATTCAAATCCTTTAATCTTTAAATTTATCTCAAGGGTTCTCGATATTTCTCTCTCTAAGTCCAGGGTTTCATTGAAGCTAAAGCTGGAAGGTGTGGCTAATGATTTCCAGATTTTCTCTTCAAATTATAAAGATTCTACTTGAGGTGTGCAGGCTTCATTCATTGATTAGATTCATCTGTGAAGCCCAATCCAAAACCTTCTTTTCATCTAAGTTTCATGATGAATTCTTATAGGGTTTTAAGCTATAATTTCCTAATGCATGGGTTATGATTTCTATATGATGATTGTGACTAATTATGCATGACTTATGATGAATTACATGATCTATATGATTTTCAAGCAAAAGTGTGTTATTTCAAAGTATACATTATTAGGACTTAATGACTTGATGTGGGTTCCTTTGTCAATTATCTAATTTGATTTCAATTGTATGTTTTCCCTATGAATCCTATTAAATTTCATAATTTTGACTCAACTGTCCATTGACCCACACTTAGCCCTAGTCTCTTATGATAAAGATACAAATTTTCATGATTATGATCTATGTATATAAAAGTATGTTCTCTGACAATGATAATGTATTGAAAGCTATGATGATGCTATGATAAAGGGATGATGAAAACTTAAATATTTATGTTGATGTTAAGGTAGGGATGTATACTCAAGTAGATGGACTATTCTTATGACACGATGTTTTCATAAAGGATATGAGAACTATTTATAAATTATCAAATTATGATCTTAGTAAAGTTTGAATTATGTTGAAAGCTATGTGTATGCATGATTTATGTGTTCTATGGGATATTGATGATCGCTCAATCCTGATACTCAAAGGAAGCAGGGATGGTCGTCATTAGCATATTACCTAACAATAGAGTCGGGGTTGAATCCCACAGGGAATGATGGCTTGAGAATTGAAGTATTTCATTGAATTAGACAATTGTAGGTTCAAAATCGAGGGTTACAATAATTAAAATTGAGATTCAGCAAACAATAGCTAAATTAGCGAACTAATTAACATAGATAGTGATGTGTTCGAGATCTGTAAATATAGCAGTAGATCTAGTAAATTAGGTCTAAACATTTGACTAGTTGAGTTAATGATCAGTGAATAGGCTAGGATGCTAGTAACTTATGCATCAATTACAACAACAAGATGTTTCACATGATTCAACGATGATATCATATACAGATCGCTCTAGGATACGCCTAGCATGAGAAATCATATAAATTCTTGGTCTTTTAACTATGTGCCACCATAGATTTATATATTTTCCTAAACAGACTTTACTAGTGGATCTATCTAGGAAACGTTCTCCACCTTGTAGGGTTATTCTTGGTTTACCTTGGCAAGTAGACCACTCCTTTATTCGGTGTGGAGTGAACATCAGGATTCCAACTAGTAGATCATTTGGTCTTATATGTCGATTATACTCTCCTCCCAAATATGTATTTCAAGTTGTGGAATCATGTTAATATTCATGCATGTTTTAACTTGAGCATTAATCATACATGTCATATTAAGCTCATGTCCATTGATTATGATTATGTATATTGATTATTATATTTTATGTTCCTTGTTACATGGTACCCCACATACTGGTACAATCCAAGTACTAACACATACTCTTTGCCTACATGATCGAACCATGTAGGGACCGGAGCTCCTATTCATCTTCTTCCTCCTCGTGGCTAGTTGGATGCATTGATGACTACTATTGGTGAGTCCGCCCTTTCGGGGACAATATCCACTTTACTTTCGTGCTTGTTAAGACTTGTCTATTTTAGACTTTACCTTTTAAGGATGAGCCCGGGAGATGTCTTGGCACCCATTCCACATATGATTAGAGGTGTTGTTGGACATGAAAGTTTATGTATTGAGCTTGAGTCGTATTATCTTTATGTAATTTTGAAGACTTAGCTTAGTCCGATATCCCCTTTTTTTTCTTGTTGTAAGTGGACAGATTGATGGAAGTCCCAAGTCCCTAAATGGCCCCATAGCATAAGTCATACCTACCTATTCCTAGACTTATTTTTTATGTGATTCATGTTTATCCTCTTCTCTATAACATCCCCATAGCGTGAGTCTAAAGCCCCACTTCCCTTAGAGATTATCTGTTATGTGTTTATTTCTCTCTTATGTTTCCACAAAAAAAAATCCAAGGATGTGATATGCATGCTTAAGAAGCTTGTATGGGATTCCTCTTTGGGTTCCCATTCATCATGTTATATCTAAGTCCTAGGTTTGGGTCATGATAGTGATGGTGTCTAGGCAATGGAGGCGATAGTCCTTCCCCAATTTCCTCTAGGAATCAAGTTTACCATCACTAGCACCATGCTACAGATACTCACTCTGAAAGGATTATTCAGCAAAGCTACAGGTGATGACACAAACCAGTATCTTATGAACATTGTCGCTACATGCCAATCCTTCGAGATTCTTAGTATCAGTCAACTGGCTATTCAATTGAGATTGTTTCTATTGTCTCTGACTAGCGAGGCAACAAAATGGTTGAATAAGCTTCCTCACGATTCCATTCGTGCCTAGAGAGAGTTGAAGGATGTATATCTGGAAAGGTTCTCCCTACCATCAAGGAAGTTAAAAATCAAAGATGAGATTGGGGCCCATAAGTAGCTGCCTACAGAAGCACTACACGAGACTTGGGAGAGATTCAGGAAGAAGCTTAACAATATCCGAACCACAATCTCACGGATGAGCACTTGAAGGAGGTCTTTTATGGTTCCTTCAAATTTGTGATTAAACCAATCATTGTTGCAACATATAGAGGATCATATATGGCTACAATATTCCTGGATATCATAGTGATTTTACACCAAGTGCCTAAGACCAACAGGGCATAGTACAGTATAGATGGGGACTATTCTGGGTTTCTTTTTGGGATGACTATAGAGGAAAGATGGAAGGAAAAAGTGTGTGACCAGGACATAGCTCACATGCAGACACAAATAGACTTGCTTACTAAACGGTTATTCGGTGGAGCACTAGAAAAAGTTAAAGTCATGGACACCTCAACCAAGTATGATAAGCTAGAAATTGATTTTAATGAGGAGGCCATGCTTTTGAATAGCCATTGCGTTTTTGGACATACAACCTCAGGATCCAAGGTCAGAACTATGGCCGTGATAATTACTATGACCGACCTAGAAATCATGACCGGGCAGATCGACAAAATAGGGATAGCTACAAGAGCGACCGATTGGAGTGTATGTGCCAAACACGAAAAGGGAATGCCCAAGTAATTGTGCTGGTAGTTTGAAATTAGAGAAAATAATGGCTAAAGTCCTCCACAAAGTTAAAACCAAAGATGTAGGGGTATGAGACATGCATGGAGATATGACTAATTCAGAAAAAGCTAGATCACTTCCCAATGACACGATCCAGAATCCTAAAAATGGTGGACACTGCATAGCAGTGACTACTAGGAGCGATAAGGTAATTTTTGACCCTATTCTCCCAGTTGATACAAGTACTAGTGATAATGGTAGCAAAGCTCTGGACCCTACTGATGACATAAATGATGACAAGGCCGAAGGGCTAGAAGTTGCACCAAGGAGATAGAGATCACCAGGGGTTCTCAAGAGTCAGAACAAAAGGCTGCAAAGGCCTTGCGAATTATCCCCAAACCACCACCACCATTCCCATAGTTGTCGTAGAAATGTTTCTATATATGCTTAAGGAACTATCTATGAATATTTCTCTGGTAGAGGCACTTAAGTAAATTTCTAGTTATGCTAAGTTCATAAAGGACTTAGTAACTAGGAAGTGGACCATCATAGTTCAGCCTGCAGATAACCTTCATCAGTATAGTGCTTTTGCTACCTGGTGTTTGGTTGAAAAAAAGGAAGATCCAGGAACCCTCATCATTTCATGCATCATTGGTGCGTATGATTTTTCATGGGCCTTATGTAACATAAGAGCTAGCATTAATTTAATGCCGCCAGCAATCTATAAACAACTGGATTAGGAGATCCTAACCCACGTATATATTGTTACTAATGGCAGATAGTTTAGTGAAAAGATCCATGGGGATCTTATATGATGTGCTAGTCAAAGTGGGAAAATGTATCTTCCTAGCATACTTGGTCATTTTGGACTACCAGGTGGATTCTGAGGTCCCCATCACCCTTGGGAGACTATTTCTATCCACGGGTTGAGCCTTGGTCGGTGTGAGGCGTGAGGAATTCATATTTCGCTTAAATGCAAAGGAAGTGAAGTTTAATGTGTGTGCATCAATAAAGAGACCCGAGGATGCCACAGTGATGTCAATTGTTGATGTTGATGATGCGTGAACTACTGAGGTCCCCATACAAGAGAGGCTAAGTGTGGAACCATTGGCAGCAGTGATAATGAATTTTACAGAGGATGGAACAAGAGGATATGATGAGACTATTCATCCATTGTAGGGTATAGGGTCCAAACACTTTACCCCTAAGAAGTTAGACCTAGATTTGAAAAATAGACCCAATCCACCTGTTAGGTCGTCCATTGAGGAGCTGCCTATGGTGGAGCTTAAAGAGTTGCCACAGAACTTGTGGTATACATTTTTAGGTTCTAACAATACTCTCCCTATAATTGTTGTTGTAGATCCTCATGCATAACACGTTACAACCTTGTTGGGGGTCCTCCAATGGTTTAAAAGGGCTATTAGATAGACCATAGCAGATAGTATTAGGATTTCTCCAAGGGTATGTACATATAAAATCAAGTTTGAGGACAACTATGTCCCAAGCATTGAGCATCAGCGAAGGATTAATCCACCTATATATGATGTGGTAGAGAAAGAGATAATAAAGTGGCTAGATGCAAGGTTTATATACCCAATCTCAGATAGTAGCTGGGTGAGCCTAGTGCAATGTGTTCCCGGTTGCATGACCATAGTAGCAAATGAACAGAATGAGTTAGTCCCTTCGTGATCAATTACTGGATGGTGGGTCTGCATGGATTACAATAAGCTAAATAGATGGACCATGAAAGATACTTTCCTATGCCCTTCATGTACCAAACACTAGATAGATAGGCAAGCCGAGGGTGGTATTATTTCCTAAATGTGTATTTGGGCTATGATCAAATCTCCATAGCACCTGAAAACCAAGAGAAGACCACATTTACCTTCCCTTATGGGACCTTTGCTTTTAAGCAGATATCGACAGGGCTTTAATACTCCAGCTACTTTTCAGCATTACATGATGTCAATCTTCTCCAACATGGTCAAAGACACCCTTGAGGTACGTATGGATGACTTCTCTATAGAGAGTGATACTTTTAATGATTTGCTACTCATTCTTAACAAGGCCCTACAGTGTTATGAAGAAGCACACTTGATCCTGAACTAGGAAAAGTGTCATTTTATGGTCAAGGAAGGGATAGTCCTAGGCCATAAGATCTCTGGAAGAGGAATAGAGTAGATAAGGTGAAGATTG
Organism: Solanum clarkiae; assembly: GCA_011800125.2. Taxonomy (NCBI): domain Eukaryota; kingdom Viridiplantae; phylum Streptophyta; class Magnoliopsida; order Solanales; family Solanaceae; genus Solanum; species Solanum clarkiae. The sequence goes on along the minus strand of JAABOM020079323.1, from coordinate 6,493 downwards.
AGGTTATTGAGAAATTGCCACCTCTCATTTCTACGAAGGGGATCCAGAGCTTCTTAGGGAGCGGGGGTTTCTACTATCAATTTATAAAAGACTTCTCCAAAATTGAACAACCACTATCCAAATTGTTGGAGAAAGATGCAAAGTTTAACTTTGATGATTTATGCTTACAGGCCTATGCAACCCTTAAGTCCAAACTGATCTCTACACCTATGATAATGGCATCAAACTGGTCTGCGCCATTTGAGGTCATATGTTATGCCAGTGGGATTGTTGTGTGTGTTGTATTGGTCCAAAAGCACAAGATTTTTCACCCCATATACTATACTAGCAAGACTCTAAATGAGGCTCAAAGAAATTACATAGTGATTGAGAAGGAATTATTGGTTGTGGTTTATGCTTTTAATAAATTTTAGGCCTATCTTCTGGGTACCAAGGTAATAGTTCACACTGACCATGCATCTTTGTGATATCTGATGGTCAAGGAAGATGGTATACCTAGAATGACCAGATGGGTTCTCTTATTGCAAGATTTTGATTTCACGGTCCAAGATAAAAAAAAAAGGAAGCAAAAACTAGGTGGCCAATCATTTGTCCAGACAGGAGGACAATCTAGAGGTAATGACATGTTAGACATTGACAATTCATTTCAAGAAGAATAGGTATTAGCTGCTTTCGTTGATCTTATTCCTTGGCTTTCTGATTCTGCAAATTATCTGGTTAGTGACATTATTCCTGAGGGTCTTAACTTCCACCAGAGGAAGAATTTTCTTCATGATGTTGGCAGGTACTTTTGGTATGAGCCTTTCTTATTCAGGATATATGCCGATAATATGATCAGTTGAAGCATACCTAAGGCAAAGATGTTAAGTATTTTGGATGCATGCCACTTTTCTCCAATAGGTGGGCGTCATACTTATGCAAGAATACCAAAAATGATCTTGGATTGTACATACTACTGGCCCACCATCTATAGATATTCCAATGACTTGTCATGAGCAGTGATCAATGCCAAAAATAGAGCAATATCTCTAGGAACTAGGAATTACTAGTGACCCAATTCTAGAAGTAGAGTTGTTCGATGTCTAGGTGTTGATTTTATGGTCCCATTTGTGAGTTCATATGGCCTGAAATACATTCTATAGGCAGTTGATTGCGTCTCCAAGTGGTTCAAAGCCTTTGCACTGCCTGGCGATGAGAGTAAAAGTGTCGCATGCTTTCTGAGGCAGAACATCTTCTCCAGATTTAGGACATCTATAACTATGATAATTGATAGGGCTTCGCACTTTTGTAATAAGATTTTTCACTCTTTATTGGCTAATTATGGGGTAGGAAGCATAATGTGCAACAACATATCACCTGTAAACCAGCAGGCAGGCTGAGGTTTCTAATAAAGAGATCAAGGAGATATTGAACAAAATAATTAATGGTACCAGAACATCTTGGGCTTGAAAACTTGATGATACATTGTGGGCTTATCAGATGGCTTACAAAACGCCGATTGATAAGTCCCCATACTAGTTGCTCTTTCGAACAGCCTATCATCTACCCACGGAGCTAGAACATAAGGCACTATAGGCTCTAAAGAAGTTGAAATTGAGTTGGTGTGATGCCATTAACATGAGACATGACCTCCTCAATGAGTTGGATGAGTTGTGCCTTCGTTCTTATGAAAATGCAGCACTTTACAATGATAAAATGAAGTTTCAGCATGACAAGCACATCTCAAATGTAAAGACTCGTTAGGTAATATTGAGAATGAGTCATCAATTTTTAATAAAAGACCCTTTCCATAAATTTAGATTGAAAATTTTGGACTATTTGATAATTATAGTTATTTAATTGATGGATAATTGTAGATAATTAATTTAATTGGTAAGGAAAATAGTTGATTTAGTTAATGCTATACTACTTATTTTATATTTATTGAAAATAGGTTAATAGGATTTATCACTTTTAATATATAAAAGTAAATAAATGAATAAATAAATAAGAATTTTTTTTTTAAAAAAAAAAGAAGAAAAGGAGTTGAAGGGAAGCAAACCCAAAATATACTTTTAAAAAAGGGAGCAGAACACAGCCCCTAATTAAGCAAAACAGACGAAGAACAAGGAAGAAAATGCCGGAGAAAAAAATAAAAAGGAGAAAAAGAAGAGGAAAATTTTGAATTTTCATACCAAATGATCAAGGCAATTACTCTCATCCTTTCTGTTAAATTTTCATGAGATTATATATAAATTTTTATGGTAAAACTTATATAGTTTATGCTAAATTAAATATATATAGTCCTATGGTTCTTAAAATAAAATCTGGATTTAGGGGTCTAATAATAATCCATTTTAGCTAAAATTTAACTTATGAGTTTATTTTATGATGGGTAAACATAATTTGAAGGAAAATTTTTTGATTTGAATTCGAGGGCTTAGGTTATTTTTTGACTCGATCGTTGAACCGAAAATAAATATAGCAATTTGAGTTCATTAGATTCTTATTCTTATGTAGATTATGTATTTGAATAGATTTTGGCCATCCAAAAGCATTACAAAAGGTTCAAGTTCTGAAGTGATTGTTTGATTAATTGAGGCAAGTGAATTTTCTCAATTATTGTTAAGTGTATAGAATCGTGTATTTCCCTGTTGTTTGTGTTTGAGATAAATGGGACTTGGTGACGATTTAGCTTGTTTTTGTTGAATAATCATGATGATGAAAAAGGAATAATAAAAGACAACTTGTTTATATATCGGTATGTGATATGTTAAGAATTATTTGAAAGGTTCATTGATTTATTATTGATATTGTATCATGATTGTGTTGCTGTAAATTGTACATTCTTAGAAAAATGATCATGTTATCATTATTTATGTGAACATGCTTGATTGCATTGATTCTAAAACAAGTTTGTGACAAAGTTTATCTGAATTGAGAAAAAAATAAGAAACTAAAGAGGATGTACGATTTCGAGGGACGTGTCGTACACCACGACGGATACTATAATTCGAGAGGCATGTCGCACGCCACGGCGGATACTATGATTCAAGGGTCATAGTGCATACCGTGACAAATATAATGATTCGAGAGTCGTGTTGCACACCGCGATAGATGCATGGAAAAATAAATCCCCTATAGGTCCCAAAATGAGAGAAAATGGGTGTGTATTACTAGGTCAGACATGCATCATTATACTTGACATTGCATTGCATTGCATTACACATCTTTATATTTTATGAACTTTTAAGTGCCTTTTGTATAACTTGTGATGAACGGACTTTATCCTTATGTTGTTGATCTATAAATATTGGTGTGGTTAGTGAGGTATATGTTATTTACATTGTGATTTATTAGTTAGGAAAATTTTATTTAGGTTGTAGTTGTGGAGGTTCGGTTGGAGAGTTAGGAGTACTCGTACTCTGTATTACTTGACTTTGCATTTAGGTGTTCACTAGTTGGGTATCGTGTGGTTGGTAATCACCACTTGCCTCTATATGTTGTAGGTTATGTGCTCGGATCTTTGTGATACTCTCTCTTCTCTTCTTATCTGGGCTTCCTGTGGAAATCAGTGAGGTAGTTATTTGTCATTGGCACGACCCAAGCCTAGGGCCAAGATGCGACACGATGAATGGGAACCCGAAGGAAGCCCAAACAAGCCTCTTAGAACATCAATCACACATCCTTAGTTGTGAAGCAAAATAACAACAAGAAGAGATATAAAATAGGAAAAAGGGACTATGGGAAGTCTTTGATAATCATAAAATATTCAAGAGTCAAGCTCATAGCATAAGTACATCAATTGTTCCAACAACCCTTCTAATATAGATTGGAGCAGTGGGCCAACACACTTTCCGGATCACCCTTGTAGTATCAAGTGTTCAACATCAAGAGATAAAAAAGTAGTAAGAGTAGCATAGCTAGTGTCCCCGGACTTAAGGACCCACCAAAGCTTATGTTTTGAAACGCCAAAACTAGCCACATGGAGGATGATCGAGAGGTGCTCCGGTTCCTACATGGTAATATTATGTAGTCATGGAGTATGAGTTAGTACATTTGAATGTACTAAGTATGTAGGATGCAATGCAATAAGATGTAAGCAAATATAGTCAAAATGTATAATCATAAGCAATGGATAGGTATAATATCAATATGGCAAGTTTGATCAATCCTAGAAGTAAAACATGCTTGCAAATCATATAACTTGTATAGAATGTAGTACATGTGCGGGAAAAGACCATAATCATAGACCACACAAACTGTTACGTGGAATCCAAGGCATATCATCCCCTTGTAAGGTGATTGAGGTATCTACCCTTCAACATGGTAGTACAGGCATATCGCCCTCGATAAGGTGGTCAAGGGTACCTTCAACATCGTAGTACAGGCATATCGCCCCCCTATAAGGTGGTCAAGGTATCTACCCCTCAACATGGCAGTACAGGAATATCGCCTCCCGATAAGGTGATCAAGGTATCTATCCCTCGACACGGTAGTACGGGCATGTCACCCCCCGACAAGTTGGTCAAGGTACCTACCCCTCGACATGGTAGTATGGGCATGTCACCCCCCGATAAGATGGTCAAAGTATCTACCCATCAACATGGTAGTACGGGTGTGTCACCCCCAGACAAGATGGCCAAGGCATGTCGCCCCCTCATCAAGGTGATTGGGCATATCACCCCCAACAAAGTGTGATCAAGTGTGACAATATAGATACTTTTCATGAATTTGACTTATAAATCATGTAATAGACCATGATTAGTTTGAGAATCCTTGTCAAGACATATTATCAAACACTTGGTAGGTGTGTAATGCTAGTTCAAAATCATGCAATTCAAGAGTGAAATAATATGATAAAACTCAATGTTAATCAATCCACCAACGCATAGTAAAACACTCATGTAAGATAACTTGAAATCCATCATCAAATATCATAATAGGTCCTAGTTTCATAGCTCAAAACATGCATAGTCTCAATAGACAAAATCGCTTTATAGTATAATCTTGAAAGAGATAAAAATGCATATCCAATCAACCTTTGATAAAACCCCAACATAATTTGTAATCAAAATCTATAATAAGAGATACCCATAGATGATACAACTTGACAACATGTAATTTTTGATAAAAAGGAGAATTAGGCTCAATGGGTGAAAGGACCCAATAGATGAAATTCACATACCTTAAACTTGGGTTTTCTTGATGTAGACTAGAAGGAGACTTGAAGCTTGAATGGAGTTCTTGAGATCTGGAATTAATCTTGGTACACTTGAATTTGGATGAAATATTTGGTTAAGTCTTGGAGAGGGTTCTAAGAGTGTATTGAGTGATATAGAGTTGAAAAATAACTAAGTGTAGGTGTTTTCCCGCATAATGGGCATAGGGCTATGACCCCAAGGCCCTTGGGATTAAATGAAAAAGTCAGGGAAAAATTATACTGGTCCGCATCACCAGTACAACGCGAATCCATTGCGAAGGTCACTCTAACACCGATCCCACCCCCTGGAATGTCGCAGCCAGGGGTGCAGATGGCTAATGGAATTTGAATTTTTGCGAAAATTAATGTTCACTGCGGGTCCTCTAAAATTGGGGTTATACCCATTTCCCACTCAATTTTTCCCCCGATTGAGAATATGAAGTCAGCTTTTTGAAATCACTCACGGATTTTGAGATATATGAAAATCATAATTATGGGGCATGCAAAAGCACATTGTGGGGCGTGTCATCGCTAAAAAAAGGTTAGGATTTATCATTTTTAATACATAAAAGTAAATAAACAAATAAGTTATTAAAAAAAGAAGAAGAAGAAGAAGAAAAGGAGTTGATGGGTTGCAAGATCAAAATATAATTTAAAAAAGAGAGCTGAACGTAGCCCCTAATTAAGCAAAAGCGACGAAGAACAAGGAAAAAAACGCCAGAGAAAAAAAGAAAGGAAGGGAGAAAAAGAAAGAAAAAGAAGAGAGAAAAATTTTGAATTTTCATACCAAATCATCAAGGTAATTGTTTCCATCCTTTCTATCAAATTTTCATGATATTATAAATAAATTTTTATGGTAAAACGTGTATAGTTTATGCTAAATTAAGAAGATATAGCCCTAGGGTTCTTAAAATAAAATCTTGATTGAGGGGTCTAATAATGATCCATTTTATCTGAAATTTGACATATATGTTTATTTTATGATGGGTAAACATAATTTGAAAGAAAATTTTCATATTTGAATTTGAGGGCTCGGGTGACTTTTTGACCCAATCTTTGAGCCGAAAATAAATATAGCAATATGAGCATCATTAGATTTGTATTCTTATATAAATTATATATTTGAATATATTTTAACCATTTGAAAGTGTTACGAAAGGTTCAAGTTCTGTATTGATTGATTGGTTAATTGAGGCAAGTGAATTTTCTCAATACTTGTTAAGTCTATAGAATCATGTATTTCCTGGTTTTTTGTGCTTGAGATTAATGGGACTTGGTGATGATTTAGCTTGTTCTTATTGAATAATCATG
>JAABOM020079314.1:0-32643 GCA_011800125.2 Solanum clarkiae | reverse complement strand
ATATTCTTTTACAACATACATTTTTTTGGACAGGGATCGAGTTAGGAGACACGCGGGAGGTGGGGGCGGGAGTTAGAGGTAAAAAAGTACTTTTTTTTGGGGGGGGGGTAAAGAAGTTTAAATTATAATAAAGTAACGGTTTGGGAGAACCTATGCGGAAGCCTTTTCTTTCTTCTTCAGCAGGGTGGGGGTGGGGGGAGTAGGGAGCTTTAGTTGGGAGTAAAAACTTTAATTTTTTTAATTGAATTTTCTTTTACATTTTATTTTGTATAGGGAACCCTCGAGGATGGGGTGGGGGGCTCAGGATGGAGGGGTAAGGAGTGAGGAATGACTAAAATAATTTGTTTTTTAAACTTTTAACATGATCCCTATTATAATGTGGGTATCCATATTTATCCATATTATCCTTTTGAATAACTCATTTTTACCCATTTAAAGTATGAGTCAAATTGAGTATTTTATCCATTTTTACTTAACTCATATTTAATTGACTTATATCCAACTCAACCCGCTAGTTTGCCGCTCCTACCTAATAATAAGATCAAAACCAAATCTAGAACATATAACACATGATACTGAATCAGAAGAATACAGTAAATGGAGTTGTCTTTCTTAGAGCAGCACTTGGGATGATAATGAGCTAGGAATCAACAAGCTTTCACCGTCAAAGCGATAACTCTGGTATACTCCGATGAATAAAGAATAGAAAGGAAGTAAAAATATGACTCAAACTTTTGTGAATTTAAAGTTGTGAGAATATTCTTCTTAGCCTTTTTTTCTTGACTTCAATCTGTGTTTTTATGAGCAAAATCCAAGGTTAGAATCCATTGTTGGGTTAGAAATCTACCGCACAGTGAAAGGGGAAAGGGGGTTTACATAGAAATAGGGCTTCAAATGCAGGGGGAGAAATCTAGAATAAGAATTAGAGGTTTTGAATTTGAATTTCAGATGAAATCTTACCAGATAAGGTTAGGACGAGATGGAATGTACGAATTAACAAATCTCCCTATGGATTTGGAGTGAGGGCATCTAATTGAGACAGCGAATGAATAAAGAGCACGATGACAATGCCTAGACTATTCTCGATCAACATTCGTACGGACACCTTGTTTTGATGGGTGTTACCCTTAGATAATATTCTCGTATCATTTAAGTCCATCTTAGGTAACAATAAAAATATCTATTTTGTGTGACGATTAATTTGGTGTGATCACATTGTTACCTTAATATTTCATTCTCATCTTATCTTTGCTTATTATTTAATAATTTTATTTTATTTTTTATTTTTCATTTTTATAGTCGTTTTACCCATACTCTATAGTTTATTATAGGTTTATCATTCAAATTATGAATATCTAATAATATATTACGTTAGAAAATAATACAATCTATTCAAATGTTGTATTCATTAAAATAATACAGTACAATATGATACAACATAAGACAATACAACATAAGACAATACAATATGAAAAGACAATGTAAAACTGTTGAGGATAGTGGAAGTGATTAGTTAATTGGTTAAGTGATTAGTTAACATGTTATGTGTAATTAGTGGTTGGTTAGGAGTTAGTTAATAGTTGTTAAAAGTTGGTTAGGTGGTTAAAAGGATATGCCTATATATATATAATTGTATAGCAGTGCATGCTTCTTCTTTTCAAGCTGAAATAAAAGTTCCTCTCTTCTCTCTCTTAGCTTTCTTCTTTCAGAGCAGTTCAAACTTCTCTCGGAGATTTTAGAGATCTCTCACTGCATGTTCCATTATCCCTTCGATGCTAGCAATTGAGTGGATTTCATCATGGTATTAGAGCCAAGTTAACGAAATTGGGGGCGAATTTTCTTCTTGAGTGATTTTTGAGAAGCTAGGTCAGTTTTGAGTTCCTCAACAATGGCAGACGCCGGAGAAGATGCCGCTAGAAGAGCTAGTGGAGCTACCAGGACGAACACGACTATAGATGCAAATCATCCTTTGTATTTGCAAGCCTGTGATACACCAGGTAGCTCTCTCATCTCTTTTCAACTAACTGGTCTAGAAAATTATGCTCTATGGAGTAGATCTATGAGAATTGGACTTGCAGGAAGGAGTAAAATGGGATTTGTTGACGGGAGACATGCAAAGGAGAAATTCGATGAGTCACTTCATGATCTGTGGGAGAAAGTGAATGCCATAGTGCTCTCATGAATCATGAGCTTTGGGAGCAAGGAGTTGATTAGCTGTGTAGCCTATGCTTCTTATACATGTACAGTCTGCTCATAGTTCAAATCAAGAAGGTGGAATGAAATTCACATAGGAACAATATGATCAAATCTTGAAGCTGTTCCACAAAGAAATTCCATCTGACTTAGACAAGATAGGTATGCATCAAGGTTTCTTATCTACCAATAGTGTAGCACTTAAGAAGTGGATAATAGACTCTGGAGCTTCCAATTATATGGTTCATAGTAAGAAGTTGCCGGATGGAGTTAATCAGATTATTAAAGAAAACATTAAGAGAGTGTACTTGCCTGATGGTAGTGCACTTGACATAGCATGTGTGGGAAATTTCAAGTTAGATAATGGAGATACTATCACAAATGTGTTATGCATTCCTGAGTTTAAACACAACTTGTTGTCAGTATCCAAGCTAACCAAAGACTTAAAGTGTGTTGTCACCTTTTTCCCTGACCTCTGTGTCATGCATGACCTGTTCACTGGAGTGGTGAAGGGGATTGGTAAAAACTTGATGGATTGTACAACATTCAGCTCCCAATAAAGAAAGAAGGAAATATCAAAACAATAAGTGCCAACTTAATAAATAATGACATTGTAGATAAGGCTGGAGATGTGGAAATATGGCATAGAAGACTTGCACATACTCCCATCAAGGTGATGCAACAAATTCATATATTGAAGATTAAGAAAGATTGTCATAGCATTCAAGATTGTACTGTTTGCCACTGGCTAGGCAAACCAGACTGCCATTATGACATCCTATCTCTCATACATGGAGATGTTTGGGGTCCATATAGAGTTGCTAGTCATGATGGTTTCAGATTTTTCCTTACTCTGGTAGATTATTGTAGTAGAATGACATGAGTATACATGTTGAGAACGAAGAGTGATGTTGTTGTCATCCTTAGACAATTCTTTACGCTGCTAAAAACTCAATTTGATGCACAAATGAAGACTTTTAGAAGTGACAATCATACTGAATTTTTCAATTCTCACTGTTCTGGTTTACTTAATTCTCTTGGTGTTGTTCATCAAAGTTCTTGTGTACATACACCTCAATAGAATGTGCTGGTTGAGAGAAAACACAAGCACATATTGGAGGTTGCTAGAGCCATTCGATTACAAGGCTTCTTACCAATAAAATTCTAGAGTGAATGTGTTTTGAATCTTGTCTATATAATCAATAGATTGCCTATGCAGGTTTTATCTGGAAAATCTCCCTTTGAGGTAGTACACGGTAGAGCACCATCCTTACACCAAATGAGAACCGTTGGTTGTTTATGTTTTGCAACCACTTTGCATAATGGGGATAACTTTTCTCCAAGGTCTGTTATAGCTGTCTTAATATGATATTCTTCCTCATAAAAGGGCTACAAGCTCTTTAACATGCTCTCTAACATATTTTTTGTCAGCAGAGATGTGGTGTTCAGGGAACACATCTTTCCTTTTCAACTGATCAAAGGCAGAAAGATGCAGCTCTTCCCAAATGGAGTCATCACAACACCCAACATAGAGCCCTTAATCATTCCAACATCCACATCACCTAATCCTCCCATTCATTCTGATCCTTCACCCTTAACACACACATCTCCATCTCCTACTGATACTCCCTCATCGACTACTACTGCTCCCATAAGGTCAAACAGAACCAGAAATGCACCTGCTTGGTTACATGATTATGTATGTAGCAAATCCAATTCAGTTAATACATCTACTTGTCTCTATCCTATGCAGTCTTACATGTACCACACCAATCTTAGTCCTCATTACCAAGACTACTTATCCAAGATTACCCCCACTAAAGAACCCCAATCCTATGATGAAGCCATCGCGGATACCCTGTGGGTGGCTGCCATGAAGTTGGAACTAGATGCATTACAGGATAATCACACTTGGTCCATGGTTGATCTTCCCCTGGCAATACTCCTATAGGCTGCAGGTGGGTGTTCAAGGTGAAGTATCAGGCTGATGGTACTGTGGAAAGTTACAAGGCCAGACTGGTTGCAAAAGGATATAACCAACAGGAAGGTTTAGACTATCAAGAAACCTTTTCTTCTATGGTCAAGATGGTTACTGTCAAGTTGGTCCTTGCTATGGCTGCTGCACATCACTGGTGTCTCCATCAAATGGATATCTACAATGCATTTCTTCATGGTGACTTGGTAGAAGAAGTTTACATGCTACCACCACCAGGTCTTGGTAGTCAAGGGGGAATAGGCAAGTATGTATACAGCACAAATCCCTATATGGAATTAAGCAAGCTTCTAGACAATGGAACTTAAAGCTTGTTGAGGTTCTAACCAGTTCAGGATTCACACAAAGTCTTTTTGATTACTCTTTCTTCACTAGAAAAAAGGGAGATAGTATAGTGATTGTCCTAGTCTATGTTGATGATGTACTAATCGCAGGTAATGATCATACATTGATCCAAGAAGCCAAGGTAGCATTACAAAAGAGGTTTAAGATCAAGGACTTGGGGGAAATGAAGTAATTTCTTGGGATTGAGATAGAAAGATCAAATAGGGAATTCTCATGAACCAAAGGAAGTATACACTTGAGTTAATACATGATCTGGGACTGTCAGGGTCCAAACCAATAAGCACTCCAATGGAGTGTAATCACAAGCTAACCACAGTAGAGTATGATGAGCATGTGGGTGGTTTGGTAGAAGATACAGAGCTAGTTGATCCAAGGCCATATCAGAGGTTAATTGGGAAATTGCTTTATTTGACTATGAATAGGCTAGATATCACATATGCAGTACACATACTTAGCCAGTTTATGCAGAAGCCCAAGAAATCCCACATGGAGGCAGCATATAGGATAGTGAGGTATATAAAGAATGAACCAGGGCTGAGAATCCTATTGAGCTCAAAAAAGGCAATACAGTTGACTGCATTCTGTGATGCAAACTGGGCAGGGTGTCCCAACTCAAGAAGATCAACCATTGGATATATGGTGAAGTTGGGGGATTCCTTAATCTCTTGGAAATCAAAGAAAGAAAGTACTGTCTCTAGGAGTTCAACAGAAACACAGTATAGAATCATGGATGCAACTGTCTCATAAGTTATTTGTCTGGTAGGAATCTACAAAGAATTGAAGGTAGACATCAAAACTCCAGTTGAGTTGTTCAGTGATAGTAGAGTTGCAATTCCGATTGCAGCAAATCCTATTTTTCATGAAAGAATTAAGCATATTGAGATAAATTTACACTTCATCAGAGAAAAGATCCAAGATGGAATAATTAGGACACTTCATGTGGCATCAAAGGACCAAGAGGCAGACCTGTTCACTAAGAGTATGAATAGAACACAACACACATACCTCCTATGCAAGCTAGGAGTGTTAAATCTATTTACACTACCTAGTTTGAAGGGGGGTGTTGGGCATCAAAGGACCAAGAGGCAGAACTGTTCACTAAGAGTATGAATAGAGCACAACACACATACCTCCTATGCAAGCTAGGAGTGTTAAATCTATTTACACTACCTAGCTTGAAGGGGGGTGTTGAGGATAATGAAAGTGATTAGTTAATTGGTTAAGTGATTAGTTAACATGTTAAGTATAATTAGTGGTTGGTTAGGAGTTACTTAATAGTTGTTAAAAGTTGGTTAGGTGGTTAAGAGGATATGCCTATATATATAATTGTACAACAATGTATGCTTCTTCTTTTGAAGCTGAAATAAAAGTTCCTCTGTTCTCTCTCTTAGCTTTCTTCTCTCATAGCAGTTTGAATTTCTCTTTGAAATCTTAGAGATCTCTCACTACATGTTCCATTATCCCTTCGATGCTAGAAATTGAGTGGATTTCATAAAAAACAACCATCCAAACAAAATGGGAAGGATAAGGAATGAAGAGGCGACGATGTTTGGATGGAGAAGCTGCTGGTTCGGTGAACTTCGCTAGGGTCATCTGGTTGAAGGAGACGAGTGAGGGTGAGAGTTCATGTGTGTTGGTGTTTATTGGGTTGGGCTGATTGCTGTTGTGAATAAAGAAAATGAGATGAAATTTTCAAGAAATTGGCCTCCAAAATCTTGAAACAATGTTAGATTTGACATAAGGAAATAGCCATATGGATTGCAATTTTGGCCAACCATAGTTTAATACATAGTCAAATTGAGTCACTGATGAATTGACTAAGAGTTAAACAAGACGAACTATTATTAATTAATTAACGAGCTTCTTTACTTTAACAACATAAGATAATTAGCTTCGACATAAACTAGTTAGCTCAAAATAATCTACGTGAAACTAAAGTAATTAAGAAAATATTTAGTTAAAAACAAAATCTTTTTATGATGATTTTAGAATAATAATAAAAATTAGTAATTCAATATATATAATTTGAATATATAGAAATATGTATACAGTATTAGAAAATTATAAAAATGACAAAATCGTCTAAAAAAATACTTGAACGTATTTGAATTTTATAAAAACTAATGACTTTAAATTATTTGAAATTAAAAAAAGCTCAATGACTAATTTATATTATAAAGGGACAAAATTAGGTGTCAATACTTATCACCCCCATAGCAAGCATCTGTAGCAACAAAATATTTACCTCCATGGTTCCTACCACACTTGGGACATGTAGGAAAATCAGATCCACTAGCACCGCTATCTTGTGACTTAGGGTTAAACACCCTCTCTTTATTAAATTTTGGCTCGAATCTTGTGAAGAACCTTGGTTGGAGAATGTTCGGCCTTATTGAGAATGACAATTATCAATATCCAATCTTTGTTATGAGAAGCCACTATAAAATCGATCCCTTTTGGACTTCATGACTCTCCTTTCCTTGAGTTTCTCCCTTTTCATTTATTCGGCATAGGTCATCAATCTAGAAATGTCCATTTCTTTGATAAACATAGTGGTCCTAGATTCTTTCACAGCCAAGCCCAAAACTCTAGAAGTGAATTTGCTCATATAAGTTTGAGAGTCAGCCACCAATATAGGAGAATTCTTAGACAAGTTCATGAGCTTGCGGGAACACTCGTTCACACTCATGTTCCCTTACTTTAGATTGATAAATTCAATCACCTTTACCTCCCTCAATTTAAGTGGAAAGAAGCGGTCAAGAAAATCAATATTAAACTTTTCCTCAACCTATAAGACCATCTTTAACTCTCTCTATCTTCCATTGATTGTACTATGCTTGTGCAACACCCATGAGTTGATAGACCGCCAACTCTGCCTTTTCATCCGATGACATACCTATGATAGTCATGATCTTACACACCTCATCAACAAAGTCTTGTGGATCCTCGTCTGCTTTAGACCAATGGAACTCGAGAGAGTTCATCCTTGTAAAGTTCCTAACCCTTGAGGCCGCTGAAACAACATTAGGAGAAGCCACCATCCGTTGGTTCACTTGAGTAGTCAGTTTGGTAAACATGAAGATAGCGGTTCAAAACTCAGCATTGGTCACTTGATCATCTAATGGGTCATTTGGGACTTGTGGGGCTTGTGCATCATCAACATCGACTTCCCTTTGCATTGGTGCTCTTTGCAGAGGCATTTTTCTGAAATCACAAATAACAATCATTAGAGGAGGAAACCTTAAGGTATACTCTATCATACAACATAGATCATGAAAGAAGTGTATTTTCTAGACACCTCGAGTCTCTTTGAAATACCCCTCATGTTCTTCGGAATACCCCATAATCGTAATTTCTATATATCTTAAAATTTGTGCATGTTGTCAAAAATTCAACTTCATATTCTAGATTAGAGGACAAAATTGAGTGGAAAATTGGTATAACCCAAACATTAGAAAATCCATAGCAAAAAATAATTATCGTTAATTTTCCTTATCTAGTGTCTGTCGACGGCTAGGCCATGAGGTGCCTAGGGCTCGAACCAGTGTAAAATATTCCTTATTTTTCTTATTTCATCCAAGGGCATTGGGGTCATAGCCCTATGCCCATTTAAACGTGAAATCTCCCATACTTAGTCATTTTTCAACTCTATAGCTCACAAAACCATCTCTAAAACCTCTCCAAGATTTTATCAAATCTCTCATTCAAATCTTAGGATTTCAAGGTCAATTTTGGAACTCAAGGACTCATTTCAAGCTCTAAGTCTACTTCAACTTCATTTCAAGGAATTCAAGGTTTAAGGTATATGAGTCTTCATCCATGGGTCCTTTCACCCATGGAGCTCAACCTTCTCTTTTTATGAAAATTGTATATTTTCAAGTTGTATTACTTATGAGTATCTTTTATTATGAAATAGGAACATCAATTATGTTGAGGTTTTATCAAGTATTGAATGATTATACATGTATATATATTTCACGCTTACAACATGAATTGATTTTGTCTATTGATACTATGCATGATTTGAGTTATGAAACTATGAACTATTATGAGCTTTTGTGATAGATTTCAAGACACCCAAAATGAGGGTTTTTATTACCATATTGGTGGGTTGATTTACATTGAGTTTACTCATCTTGTGTCACTCTTGAATTGCATGATTTTGAGAAAGTATCATGAACCCACCATGTGTTTGAGGAAATTACATGACAAGAATTCTCAAGTTGTTTACATGATTTACAAGTCAAGTGGCTTCATAATGATTAAGGGCTTTCAAGCATGTATTGAATTCATGAAAAGTATCTATGATTTTACTAGTATCAAGTTAAGCCCTATTTCAAGTTTTTAACCTCTTGTGAGCTATTCATATTAAAGCAAGGGTTCATGTATAATTATGATCTACACTCATGTTCAAGTTAGGCTCACTACTAGAGGTCAAGCATATTTATGAGCTACTCAAGTCATGTTCTTTCAAGATATTTATGTTATGATTAAAATATTATTATTTCAAGTATTCCGTGGGATTTGTCTTAGCACCAATTGAGGCTTAAGATGGGGGCTCGACTCAAAGGGTCCTTATATAAAGTCTTTAGTTTCTAAACTATGTGCCACAATACGATTATGATTATTACCTTTGCTGTGCTAGTGGATTCATGTAGTTTATGTTATCATGGTTGGTTTACCTTGGCAAGTAGACTACACTTTGCCGGGGGGTGTCATGCCCGATCACCTGAATCGAGGGGGTGTTAGGTCTCGAAGTCCAAGTTGTAGCTGCTTGGTCTATGTTGGTTGAGGTCTCTTCCCACATATGTATGATATATTATGCAAGTTGAATAATTTACAAGCATGTTATATTACAAGCATTGATCATGCATGCCATATTGAGCTTATATATCCATTGATTATAATTATGCATTTCGAACATATTGACTTTTGTCTTTGTTGCATTGCACCCCACACACTTAGTACATTCAAATGCACTAACACATACTCTATGCGTATATGATATTACCATGTAGGGACCAAAGCTCCTTTTGATCATCTTCTCCACGTGGCTAATATGGTACTTCAGAGAAAGAATTTATGAGTCCTCAACTCTGAGGACAATATCTAAGTTACTCTTGCTATGCTGAAACTTATTTATGTCGAACATTTGTTATCATGAGGATGAGCCCGGGAAGTGTCTTGGATTTCACGAGCCAAGCCTAGGGCCTAGATGTGACACGAAGAATGGGAACCCAAAGGGACCAAAATAAGCATCTTAGCATATCAATCACACATCCTTGGTTGTAGAAGCAAAGTAAACAACAATAAGAAATAATATAAAAAGGGAAGCGGGACTATGGGAAGTCCTTGATATATCATAAAACATAAAGAGTCAAGCTTATAACATAAATGCATCATAATATTCCAACAACACCTCTATACATAGAATGGAGGAGGGGAAGGGGAGGGGTAAGACACTTTTTGGGCTCACCCTCATAATAATAAGAGTTCAACATGATAAGTCTCAATATAGCAAGAGTGGTAAAGATAGCATCCTTAGACTTGAGGACTCACCAAATCTTGTCTTCAAAGAATCTCACTAGCCACGTGGAGGGTGATCAAGAGGATCTCCAGTCCCTACATGGTGATATCATGTAAGCATAAAGTATGCGTAGTACGTTTGAATGTACTAAGTATATAGGATGCAATGCAACAAACATAAGCCGATATCGCAAAAATGTATAGTAATAGGCAATAGATAAGTGAGATCTCAATATAGCATGCATGGTTAATGCTTAAAGTAAAACATGCTTGTAAATCATTCAATTTGCATAGAACATAATACATGTGTGGGAAGAGATCTTAACCGACAAAGAATAAGAGCAAGAAAGCTAGAACTTGGAATCCCGATGATTACCCCTCATCGGTAAAGAGGTGGTCTACTTGTCAAGGTAAACCATATGAGAGCCTATCCCATTTTGGAGAAGTAACCCCCCTTACAAGAACCTTTTCCATTTCAGGGTGGATTTCATGATAAAGTGCACTAAATGGTTCCACTAGTACAACAATGATAAAGTATAATCCTATGTTAGAACATAGTTTAGGGAAAGGAGTATGGACCCTTGAAGATAGTCTACGCCGACATCCAATCTATCGGTGCTAAGTCTAATCCCACAAAAATACTTGAAATAATCATAACTTTAATAACTTGTGAGAAACATGAAAACATGACATAAGTAACTCTTAAATATGCTTGATCTCTAATGATGAGCCTTGAACCCTTGCTTTAACATGAATGACTCACAAAAGGTAAAATCTTGAAAATAGGGGTTAACTTAATACTAGCATAATCATAGATAATATCATGAATTCATAACAGACATGAAAGCCCATAGTCATCATGAAGTCACTTGACTTGTAAAACACTTAAATAACTTGAGAATTCTTGACTTGACATTTCATCGACCACTTGGTGGGTACATTTGAATACATATTCAAATCATGTGAAATGCAAGAGTATAGATCATGAAATAGTGAAATCAATGCATCTTAAAGTCATGTAAATCAAACCACCAACATCATGGTAAAACTATATCATGGGTAACTTGTAAATCATATCAAAACTTCACAATAGTTCATAGATTTCATAGCTTGAATCATGTATAGTCTCAATAGACAAAGATTTATTCATAGTATAAGTTCAAAATAGATATTCATGTATAATCAACAATATTTGACCAAAAACCAACATATTTCATGTTCATATTTCATAATAATAGATACCCATAAGAAATACAACTTGAAATCATGCATTTTTCATAAAATAGGAAGGTTTGAAGGATACTTGAAGCTTGAATGGAGTTCTTGAGATCTGAAATTAAGCCTGAGACACTTGTACTTGGATGAGAATTTTGATAAAATAGTTGAGAGTCTTTAGAGAGGGTTTTTGAGTGATATGAAGTTGAAAAATGACTGAATATAGGCGTTTTCATGCATAAGTGGGCATAGGGCCATGACTCTAATGCCCTTAGGCCAAAACGTAAAATTAAAGAAGTGCTAACAACTGCCCCACGATAGGTCCATGTCGCGGAGCCATTGCGCACCGCTACTGGTTCCAAAAAATTTTATGCAAATCGTTTTTCGCTATGGGTCTTCTAAAATTCAGGTTATACGCATTTTCCACTCAATTTTGCTCCCTGATAAAGAATATGAAGTCAGATTTTTGATATCATGCATAGATTTAAAGATATATGGAAATTACGATTATGTATATTTTCGAAGAACATTTTTGAGGCGTTTCAATATATCCCCCCTGAGAACATTCATCCCCGAATGCCAAAGGACATGTATAAGAGAAGAAATCATGAAGATTTTAGCCTGATATAAATGCAACAATTACACTTAAACATCATTTTTTTCAAAAATCTCAACATGAATGCCAAAATCACCATAAACTTGTTATCATAATAAGGAATGCATGCAACATGATATGAGGGCTGAAACTTAGGACTTTAAATCAGAGATAGGACGTAATTTGTTATCTTAAGCTTGACAGAAGGAAAGTGTATGGATATAGCTTTTCAAGTCCGCTCCGGTTCCCCAAGTGATGCTTGTGACTTTTTTATTCCTCAAAAGAACCTTGAGGGATGCTACACCTTTGTCCCTCAACCTCTTCACTTGTCTACCCAATATCTCAACAGGGACCTCCTCATAGGTCAAATTATCTCCCACAATACCCACAACTTCTAAGGGAACTATAGCACTTAGATCACCTACACACTTCCTCAACATCGACACATGGAAGACCGGATGAATCATGTCCATATCCATAGGCAACTCTAACTCATAGGCAACCTTACCTATCCTTCTCAAAACTCTTTAAGGACCCATAAATCTTGGGTTCAATTTACCCAAACTAGACCATGCTCTTCATGGATGAGATGTTCAAGTAAAGCAATCACCAACCTCTCCATGGTATCTCCCCATAATCGTTGTCTACTCTCATGGAATTGGAAAGAATTGAATATAATGAATCCTGAGCCTCTTTCAAAATCAACTCCCCCAAGTCATCAACATTAGGTACACACAATCTATCTTGGTACCTAAGGGTACCATCTCCCCTGTAGGAGAAAACCTCCACTTTACCACCTTCTACCAAGGACTTCAACCCCAACAAAATAGGATCAAGGTCTTGTTTTGACTTCGCCTCCTCATCAATGAAGATTTAGAACCATCAACAACCACCACACCACTATTATCAACTTCATCGAACCTAGACCCCAACCTAGCCAACCGGTGAAAATCTCTAGCCACTTCTTTTCCACCATCATCAATGAGAGCTAGGCTATCCATGGACACTCTACTTAGAACATCGGCCACAGCATTAGCTTTGCCGCCGTGATAATGCACGCGCATGTCATAATCCTTAAGGAGCCATAACTACCTTCTTTGTCTCAAGTTGTGATCCTTTTGGATGAACACATATTGGAGACTCTTATGATAAGTAAACACATTAACATGGACCCCATACAAGTTATGACACCAAATTTCCAAAGCAAACACCACGGCTGCCAGCTCAAGATCATGGGTGGGATAATTCTTGTCATGCACTTAAGATTTCTAGAGGCATATGCTATCACCTTACCATTTTGCATCAACACACACCCCAAACCGATTTTAGAAGCATCACAATAAACCACAAACCCCTCTAACCCTTCCTATAAGGACAAAATAGGAGCAGAGACAAGCTTATTTTTCAAGGTTTGGAAACTCTTACATTCATCAGTCAAAACAAACTTTTGTCTTCTTTTGGGTCAACTTAGTCATAGGGGAAGCAATAGAAGAAAAGCCATTTAGAAACCTCTGGTAATAACCCGCCGAAGCTCCTAATATCTGATAGAGTCAAAGGACTAGGCCAATTTCTAATCACCTCCGTCTTCTTAAGATCCACCTTAATACCATCACCGGACACTACATGCCCCAAAAATGCAACCTATTTCAACCAAAACTCTTTTCATATTTTTCGCACAACCTCTTCTCTGTAAAGATTTGTAATACCACCCTCAAGTGATTCAGATACTCCTCCTCAGTATGGGAATAAATCAAGATATCATCAATAAAATCCACCACAAACAAGTCAAGGTAGGGTTTAAAGACCTTATTCATGAGATCCAAAAATATAGCCGGTGCATTAGTCTACCAAAAAGACATAATCACAAACTCAAAGTGCCCATAACTAGTCCAGAAAGCCATCTTGGGAATGCCACACTCCCTCACTTTCACTTGGTGATACCCGGCCCGAATATCAATCTTAGAAAAGTGACTAGCCCCTTGAAGTTGATCAAAAGGTCATCAATACTTGGTAGAGGGTACTTGTTTTTTATGGTGACTTTATTAAGTTACTAGAAATCAGTGCAATTTCTAAGAGAATCATCCTTTTTCTTCAAAAGTAATACCAGTGTCACGAGCCAAACTAGGGCCTAGATGTGACATGCTGCATGGGGACCCCGAAGAAAGCCCAAGTAAGCCTCTTAACATATCATTACACATCCTTGGTCACGAAAGCAATTAAATATAGTAAAAGAATAGAAATAAAGGCATAGAGACTAAGGTATTTCATAAAACATCAAGAGAGTCACGCTTATAGTATCATTACGTACTTGTCCAATAACACCTCTAAACATGGAATGTAGCGAGTGCCAATATAAGAAACCGCGCTCACCCTCATAATAATGACAATATGTAATCCAAATTTACAAGATATAGTCTAAATATAAGCATGAGAGAAGATAGATATTGTCCCCAGACTTGAGGACTCACCAAAAGCTAACTTGAACAATCCGTCTAGCCACGTGGAGGAGAATCAATGGGAACTCCGGTTTCTACATGGTAATATTATGTAGGCATAGAGTATGCGTTAGTACATTTGAATTTACTAAGTATGTATGATGCAATACAACAAGAGATAGGCAATATAGGCAAAATGCAATATTATAAGCAATGGATAGCATAATAAAAATATGTCATGTATGAATGATGTGGAGTAAAACATACTTATATAGGACATATTACATATGTATGAATAGACCATCATCATAGACCAAGAAACTTAGTACTTGGAATCTAAGGTGACCACCCCTTAGAAGTGATTGATGTACTAGCCCGTTAATTTGTTGATGGCTTACCACCCCATCCAAGGTGTTTGAGGTACCAACCCCTCAATTGGTTGATGGCTTACCACCCCCATTCTAGGCGATTGAGGTACCAACCGCTCAATTGGTTGATGACTTACCACCCACTCCAAGGCGACTGAGGCATCACTCCTCAATTGGCTATGGTCAAGTCACAACATAATAACACTTCTCATGGAATCAACACATACATGTCACCCTTTCAACATCATAAAATCACTTAACTCATATGCTAAATATTAGGCTTTCAACAACTCAAGATACATTAACCATACATTTTATCAAACACTTGGTGGGTGTGCAATACTAGTGTAAAATCATGCAATTCAAGAGTGAAATCATGCAAGAAAACTTAATGTAAAATGACCCACCAACACTTGGTAATACCCTCATGTAACATACATCAAAACCCTTCATCAAATCTCAAGATAGATCTAAGATTCATAACTCAAAAAATGCATAAACAGTCACACTTTCACAAAATCCCAACATTGTTAATAGTCAAATTCATAAGAGAAGACCCATAAGTAAAATCAACTTAGAAACATGTAATTTAGGTAAAAAGGAAGCTTGGACACCATGAACAAAAGGACCCAATAGTTGAAACCCATATACCTAAGTTTTAGAGAATTAGTTAATGAAGATTGAAAATGGAGACTTGAAGCTTGAGTGAAATCCTTAAGATCTGGATGAGTTTTGGGACTTGAATTTTGGGGTGGAATATTTGTGTAAGTGTTTGAGAGAGTATTAGAGAATGTCTTGTATGATATGAAGGTAAAATATGACTAAGTATAGGTATTTTCACGCATAGAAAGACTTAGGTCCAACACCCAAAAGCCATGGATCGGAACAAGAAAACTGACTAAAAAATAGGCTCTCAGCGCCCCTGGCCTGTTGCGCCTGGACACTGGAAATTGCTCACTTTAAATTTTGAATTTGATACGGTTGCTCTAAAATCAGGGTTAGACCCATTCCTTACTCAATTTTGCCCTCCTGAATAAGAATATAAATTTAGATTTTTGATATCACACACGGATTTTTAGTTATATGGAAATTACAATTCCGAGCACTTCCAAGGCATATTTTTGACACTTTTTGGGGTCGTTTCAATATCTTTCCATTGGGAACGAAATGTCAAAGAGAAGTATATAAGAAGAGTAATCATGAAGAAATCAATCCCAACAATAATGCAATAATGCACTTAAACACCATTTTCAAGAATCTCAATATAAGTGTTAAAATTACCACGAACTTGCCAGCATAAACATGAATGCATACAAATGACATAGGGGATGAAACATAAGATTTGGAAGCATAAAAGAAAAGGACCTGGCGTGTTAGCATAAGCTTGAATAGAATGAAAGAGGTACAGATATTTCTTCTCCATGCTAGCTACAGCTCTCCAAGAGAGACTATCGACTTGACGATTATTCTTCTAAAGGGTCTTGATTAACACTACGCCCTTATTAATCAACTTTTCCATCCATCCATCCAAAATTTCCACCAGGATCTTCTCTCAAGCCAACCTATCCTCCACAACACCCACAACCTCAAAGAGTTCTATAGAACTGGATTCACTAACACATCCCCTCAATCTAGAAGCAAGAAGAACCGGATGAACCCCATCTATATCCATAGGCATTCCCCATTTGCTTGCAACCTCACCAATCCTCTCAACACTCTATAAGGACTCATTGACCTTAAACTCAATTCCCTCTCTTGCTAAACCGGACCACATTCTTCGTTGGTGAAACCTTGAAATAGTCCTAATTACTAACTTTAAATTCAAGTTCCTTTCTCTTTACATCGACATAGGACTTTTAATGACTTTGGGCTATTCTCAGCCCTTCCCTAACCAACCTCACCTTCTCCATGGCCTCCACAACTAGATCCAGACCCAACAAAGCCATTTCTCCTACTTCAAACCACCCAACTGGTGATCTATAACACCTTCCATAGAGGGCCTCAAAAGGAAGCCATACCAATGCTAGAATGATTGCTATTATTAGTCTTATCAAGAACCTTCTTTCTTAAGTCATCAACACTAGGCACACATAACCTACCTTGGTACCTAAGTGCACCATCTCTCCCTGGGTAGAAAACCTCCACCTTGCCATTGCTCACCAAAGCCTTCAATTCTAACAAGGAGGGATCAAGATCCTTCTTTTCTTCTACCTCATCAACTAAGGAAGATGTTTGAACCACCAACAACCACAATACCACCATAGTCAACCTCTTCCTACCTAACCCTCAATCTAGCCAACCGGTGGACCTCCCTAGCCACCCCTTTGCTACCACCATCAACATAAACTAGGCTATCCATGGACATGCTACTCAAAGCACCGACCACAATATAAGTCTTACCTAGATGATAATTCACACTCATATCATAATCCTTAAGAATTTCTAACCAACTTCTTTGTCTCAAGCTAAGATCCTTTGGGTGAACACATTTTAGAGACCCCTGTGATCGGTAACCACATCAACATGCACCCCATACAAATTATGATGTCAAATTTTTAAAGTAAATACCACAGTGGCCAACTCAAGGCCATAGATAGGATAATCCTTCTCATGCATCTCACATTGTGTAAAAGCATAGGCTATCGCCTTTCCATTTGGCTTCAAAATACAACCCAAACTAATTCAGGAGGCATTACAACACACAACAAACCCTTCCAACCCTTCCAGTAGAGACATGATAGGAGCGGAGACAAGCTAATCCTTCAAGGTTTGGAAACTCATTTCACACTCCTCGGTCCACACAATCTTAGCCTTCTCTTGAGTTAACTTAGTCATACGAGAAGCAATAGAAGAGAACTCACTCAGATACCTCCGGTATTAACCCGCTAAGCCCAAGAAATTCTTATTTCTAAGGGAGTCAAAGGTCTAGGCCAATTTCTAATCACATCCATCTTTCTTAGGGTACTTCTAAATACCATTCCCCGACACCACATGACCTAGAAAGGCAACCTATTTCAACCAAGATTCACATTTCCCATACCTAACATATAACTTCTCTCCTCTCAACCACCCTCAAACAACCCACATGCTCCTCCTCAATATGAGGGTAGATCAAGATATCATCAATGAAAACAACCACAAACAAATCAAGGTAGGGTTTTAAGACTCTATTCATGAAACCCACAAACATAGCCGGTAATCAATACACTTTCTAAGGGAAACAACCTTCTCCTATATAAACAACACCAACAAGCTCATTAGGAATGACATCAAGGGACTCATTAACCACCAAAACTGACCCTATAGGAAGGAACTTGGACCCAACCTCCCTAACACTCGCAAGATGGTAGAGACTCCCCTTAGAAAACAACTCATGGGATTGAATGCAGGAAATGAATCTACCCTTGACCACTGCATAATGATTTTCCCACTCAAGAACGGGTTCACTAGGGACTTGGAATCTAACTCCATGGGTCTTACCAATAATGGATACATATTATGCATGCAACTAATCCACCTCAAGTATAATATCAAAATCCACCGTATCTAATTCAACATAGTCACAAGACAAGATCTATGCAATATGACCACAGAACGATTACTATGGACCTTTTTTAGCAATAATAGACTCACCAATAGGGTAGACACCCAACATTCACACAACAACTTAGGACACACATGAAGCCCATAAGCAAATAGAGGAGATAATGAAAGATATAGTGGCACCCGGACCCACCAATGCACACACATCAAAGTCAAAGGAAACTCCAACATACCAGTAATAACATTGGACGCCACATCCACTCCTTGAGCCTTTTGATCAACATGACCACCTTGTTCTTGAGGTTGACCACCTTTATGGTATTTTGAGCATGAAGACAATCAATAAGCCTGTGACCCATTTCACCACATCCAAAGCAAGAACTAAAGTTCCCACAACACGGGCCACCGTGGTCCTTTCTACAAGTAGGGAACTTGGGCTTGGGCCCTCCACCATTACAACCTTTACCCTTGAGGTGTTTATGAGGACAATCGTTTACCTTATGACCCATCTCCCCACAACCATAACAAGCATCTATACTCTTCAAGCATGGGCTATCATGGCGTCTACCATATCTTGGGCACCTAGCATAAGACACCACACCACCCCCACCTTTGAGAATTTTGAATTTTCCTTCACAATGGGCTCTCTTGGCCTCCTTACGCTTTCTCTTCCTCATCTTACCATTTGAAGTCTCGGGGCACTCACTTGTTGATTGAAGTGAGTTTTCAATTTTGTCACCGCTTTGGTCAATACCCATAGAGCATTGTGAACCTCCGCATTCGATATATCACCGTCCCGAGTTGCTTGAGACATATTCTGAAATGCAAAGATTAAAATAAGAAATATGCCTTAGGGGACTTAACTCAATCGTACAACATAGATCAAAAGAAGGGAAAGATTTCCTAAAATGCCTCATAGTCTCGCATTCATAGTTGTGGCGTGCTTCACAACAATGAATGAGACTCTAATACATGCGGTGTTTTGGACTCCGAGGACTATTAACAACCTAGTGCTCAGATACCAAATTTGTCACAACCCAAACTAGGGCCTAGATGTGACACGGTGCATGGGGAGCCCGAAAGAAGCCAAACAAGCCTCTTAACATATCATTACACATCCTTGGTTGCGAAAGCAATTAAATGCAATAAAAGAATAGAAATAAGGGCATAGAGAATAGGGGAAGACCTTCATTTCATAAAACATCAGGAGAGTCAAGCATATAGCATCATTACATACTTATCCAATAACACCTCTAAACATAGGATGTAATGGGGGCCAATATAAGCAACTGGGATCACACTCATAATAATGACAATAGGTAATCCAAATTTACAAGATATAGTCTAAACATAAGCATGAGAGAAGATAGATATTATCCCCGGACTTGAGGACTTACCAAAAGATAACTTGAACAATCCATCTAGCCATGTGGAGGAGAATCAATGGGAACTTCGGTTCCTACATGGTAATATCATGTAGGCATAGAGTATGTATTAGTACATTTGAATGTACTAAGTATGTAAGATGCAATGCAATAAGAGATAGACAACATAGGCAATGTGCAATGTCATAAGAAATGGATACTATAATAACAAGATGTCATGTATGAATGAGGCTTCAAGTAAAACATGCTTATATAGAACATATTACATGTGTAGGAATAGACCATCATCATAGACCAAGAACCTTAGTACTTGGAATCTAAGGTAGACCAACCCCTTGGAAGTGATTGAGGTACCAACCCCTCAATTGGTTGATGACTTACCACCCCCATCTAAGGTGTTTGAGGTACCAACCTCTCAATTAGTTAATGGCTTACTACCCCCATCCTAGGTGATTGAGGTACCAACCCCTCAATTGGTTGATGACTTACCACTCCTATCCTAGGCGATTAAGGTACCAACCTCTTAATTGGTTGATAGCTTACGACCCCCATCCAAGGTGATTGAGGCATCACGCCTCAATTGACTATGGCCAGTTTAAAATACAATAGACACTTCTCATGGAATCAACATATACATATCACCCATTCTTCATCATAAAGTCACTTAACTCATGTGCCAAGCATTAGGCCTTCAACAAGTCAAGAGCATTAACTAGATATTTCATCAAACACTTGGTGGGTGTGTAATGCTAGTGTAAAATCATATAATTCAAAAGTGAAATCATGCAAGAAAACTTAATGTAAAACCACCTACCAACAATTGGTAATACCCTCATGTAACATACATAAAACCCTTCATCAAATCTCAAGATAGATCGAAGATTCATAGATCAAAATATACATAAACAGTCACACTTTCACAAAATCCCAACATTGTTCATTGTCAAATTCATAAGAGAATACCCATAATTAAAATCAACTTTGAAACATGTAATTTAGGTAAAAAAGAAGCTTGTGCACCATGGGTGAAAGAATCCAATGGTTGAAACCCACATACCTTAGCTTTGGAGAATTACATGATGAAGATTGGAAATGGAGAGTTGAAGCTTGAGTGAAATCCTTAAGATCCGGATGAGTTTTGGGACATGAATTTTGGGGTGGAATATTTGTCTAAGTGTTTGAGAGAGTATTGGGGAATCTCTTGTATGATATAAAGGTAAAATATGACTAAGTATAGGTACTTTTAACGTGTAGGAAGACTTAGACCCAAGACCCAAAAGCCTTGGACCAGAACAAGAAATATGACAAAAAAATATGCTCTCCGTGCCTGGACACCGAAAATCGCTCACTTTAAAATTTTTTGAATTTTGATATTGTTGTTATAAAATTGGGGTTAGACCCATTCTCCACTCAATTTCCCCCCCGAACTAGAATATGAAGTCAGATTTTTGATATCACGCATGGATTTTGAGATATATGAAAATTATGATTCCAGGCACTTTCAAGGCACATATTCGGGCACTTTTTGGGGTCATTTAAACTGGTGTACCCTAAGGTGACTTACTAGGCCTTATTAAAACCTTTTTCAAAATTCCTAAATTGTTCCTTCAACTCTGCCGGGGCCATACGGTAAAGGAAAATAGAAATGGGTTGAGTATCGGGAAGGAGGTCTATACCAAAATCTATTCCCCTTTTAGGAGGGACACCGGAAGCTTATGGGAAAGATATCAAGAAACTCATTAACTACCAGAACTGATTCAATAGGAAGAACTTTGGACTCAACATTCCTAACCCTCATAAGATGATAGAGATAATCTTTAGAAATCAACTTTTGGCCTTTAAGACATGAAATGAATTTACCCTTGACCACCACATCACGACTTTCCCACTCAAGGAAGGGCTCATTTGGGAATTGCAATTTAACCCTACGGGTTCTACAATCAATAGAAGCATAATACACATGCAACCAATCTATCCTAAGAATGATATCAAAATCTACCATATCTAATTCAATGAAATCACAAGGCAAGACTTTATGCAAAATAAACACAGGACAATTTCTATAGACTCTTTTACCAACAATGGACTTAGCAATAGAGGTAGACACTTCATAAGGCTCATACAATAATTCAGGACTAACATGAAGCTTTTTGGCAACAAAAGGAGTAATAAAAGAAAGCATGGCACTTGGGTCTATCAATGCATACACATCAAAAATAAAAAAACCTTTAACATACCTATGAAGCATCATGCTAAGTCTAGTGACCACTAGAGGGTAAGGTAGAAAACATTGTCGGTCATCCCCATAATTCCTAGCATTCCATGGGTAATGTCTTGGCTTATGATCCTTTGCGTCACACACAAAACATGCACTCGAACAGGTCAAACAATCTCTAGGTAATGGGTACTTCCCACACATATGTCACGGAAAAAAGGCTTGAACACCAACACCCTTTCCTTTCCTTATTATGGCCCATCTTGCCACACCAAAAAAATACACCCGTGTTCCTCCAACACTTGCCACTATGTTTCATCCCACATTTCAGGCACCTAGGATGAGTTACTCTACCATTGCCACTAGACTTAGCATACAAAAGCCTACCTTCAAATTGAGCCCTTTTTCTCCCTTCCTTTGAGGCTATCGAGCAATCTCTCATCTTATGTCCAATACTGCACACTTGAAACAATCTTTGGTGCATATCAAACACCTTCCTTGATGCTTCTTTCCACAACCTTGACAAGTGGAAAAAGGGATCCTTTTTTTCTTGTACTTAAGAACCGATAGACTAGTAGAAGATGAGGCACCACCAACTCGAGCCCTATTAGTCTCCCTCTCCTTCCTCTTATCCCTTGAATTCTTGGGAGAACCCACTTGTTGATTGAGTTGAGAAGTTACAACCTTGGTTAATAGCAATAGAGTATTGCGAACTTTTGCATTTGACATGCTACTGTAGGAAGTTGACCTCCAAATGAGAGATGGTCACCACCTTGTCCACCACCCTAAATAGCTTGCGACATGTTCTGAAACGTAATGATTAAGAATGAGAAATAAGCCTTAGAGGACCTAGCTATACCGTACGACATAAATCATGAAGAAAGGAAATATTTCTTAAAATGCCTCATAGCCTCTTACTCATAGTTGTGGCGCTCTTCACAACTATGAATAAAACTATAATCAATGTGGTGTGTTGGATTTCGAGGACCATTAACAACCTAGTGTTCTGATACCAAGTTTGTCATGACCCAAGCCTAGGTCCTAGACGTGACACAGTGAATGGGAACCCAAAGCGGACCCAAGCAAGCCTCTTACCATATCAATCATACATCCTTAGTTGCGGAAGCAAAGTAAACAACAACAAGAAATAATATAAAAAGGGAAGCAGGACTAAAGGAAGTCCTTGATAATCATAAATCATCAAGAGTCAAGCTTATAACATAAATACATCATAATATTCCAACAACACTTCTAAACATAGAATTGAGCGGGGGCCAAGTCACTTTCCAGGCTCACCCTTATAATAACAAGAGTTAAACACATGAAAGTCTCAATATAGCAAGAGTAGGAAAGATAGCATCCTCGTACTTGAGGACTCACCAAAGCTTGTCTTCACAAAATCTCACTAGCCACGTGGAGGATGATCAAGAGGAGCTTCAGCCCCTACATGGTGATATCATGTAGATATAAAGTATGTGTTAGTATATTTGAATTAATAAGTATGTAGGATACAATGGAAGAAACATAAGCCGACATAGTCAAAATGCATAGTAATAGGCAATAGATAAGTGAGATGTCAACATGGCATGCATGGTTAATGCTTGAAGTAAAATATACTTGTAAATTATTCAACTTGCATAGAATATAATACATGTGTTGGAAGAGACATTAACCGACAAAGAATAAGAGCAAACGGGCTATAACTTAGAATCCCGATGATTACCCCTCATCGGTAAAGAGGTGGTCTACTTGCCAAAGTAAACCATACTTCACCTTACGGGAGCCTGTCCCATTTCGGAGAAGTAACCCCCTTACGGTAACCTGTCCCATTTCAGGGTGGATTTCATGATAAAGTACACTAAATAGATCCACTAGTATAGCAAGGGTAAAGTATAATCCTATGTTGGCACATACTTTAGGAAAAGGAGTATGGACCCCTGAAGATAGTTCACGTCGACATCCAATCCATCAATGCTAAGTTTAATCCCATGAAATACTTGATATAATCATAACTTTAATAACTTGCAAGAAACATGGAAACAGTACATGAGTAGCTCTTAATCATGCTTGACCTCAAATGGTGAGCCTAACTTGAAACATGAGAGTATAACAATAATACATGAACCCTTGCTTTAACATGAATGACTCACAAGAGGTAAAATCTTAAAAGTAGGGGTTAACTTCATACTTGCATAATCACAGATAATTTAATGAATTCTTAATATACTTGAAAGCCCATAGTCATCATGAAGTCACTTGATTTGTAAAACATTTAAATAACTGGAGAATTCTTGACTTGACATTTCATCGAACACTTGGTGGGCACATATCAATACATGTTCAAATCATGCAAAATGCAATAGTATGGATTGTGAAAGAGTGAAATCAATGCATCTTAAAGTCATGTAAATAAGCCCACCAACATCATGGTAAAACCCTATCATGGGTAACTTGTAAATCCCATCAAAACTTCATAATAGTTCATAGATTTCATAGTTTGAATCATGTATACTCTCAATAGACAAAGATTTATTCATAGTTTAAGCTCAAAATAGAACTTGAAATGATGTAATTTTCATAAAATAGGAAGGTTGGGCTCCATGGGTGAAAGGACTCAATGGATGAAACCTACATATCTTAAACTCGGGTTTTCTTGATGTAAACTTATAAGAGACTTGAAGCTTGAATGGAGTTTTTGAGATTCAAAATTAAGCTTAGCTTGGATGGGTATTTTTATAAAATGATTATGTCATGACCCAAGCCTAGGGACTAGACGTGACCAACAAATGAGGAACTTGAAGGGACCCCAAACAAGCCTCTTAGCATATCATACGCACATCTTTGGTCACAGAAGCAAGATAAAATAACAAGAGAGATATACACAAGGGTAATTGGAACTAAGGGAGAGAGATCAATACTTAAGTAACATGTAACGTTTAGAAATAAGGGCAAGGGACTAAGGGAAATCTTGCATAATCATCAACACCAAGAGATAAGGAGTTAAGGCTCATAACATAGATAGATAACATGTCCAACAATACCTCTACTACATAGATAAAAGCGGGGGCCAAGACAAAGCAACTGGGCACAACCTCATAGTCAATATAAGCAATAAAGAAGAGTGTATTAATACATAATAAGAGAAACATAGACCATCGTCTCGGAATGGAGGACTCACCAACTAGCTGGAATGATACCGAACTAGCCACGTGGAGGAAGAGGATGATCAACTTGGGCTCCATTTCCTAAATGGTGATATCATGTAGGAAAAAGTATGTGTTAGTACATTTGAATATACTAAGTATGTAGGATGCAATGCAACAAGAGAAAGAAATCATAATCTAAATGCATAACAATAGGCAATAGGCATAATATAGTAATATGACATGTATGATCAATGCATAAGTAAAACATGCTTAAGTGACTCATGCTCATATAAGATATCATATGTGTAGAAGAGACCAAGATAGACTTCCAAAGTACAAATCCCTTGGTAGGTTGATGATGATCTCATCCCATCATCCTGGTGGTATGGTACAAACATCTCACATGGTTGATGATAATCTCACCTTATCATCCTGGTGGCGAAGTACAAGCTCCTCTCATGGTTGATGAGTATAAAAACCCACCTCGGTTATCAAGGTACTAACCCCTTGATTGGCTATCAAAGTACCAAGTCCCCCAACAAGGTTATTCGGGCTCTTAGTCCCCCATGATTGGGCATGATCTAAGCTCTTGACATCATATAACATCAATCATATCATATCTCATGCTTTGGACCTTCAATTCCTCTTATCATATCTCATGCTTTGGACCTTCAATTCCTCAAGAAACTATAACCAGACATTTTATAAACACTTGGCGGGTGTGAAATGATAGTATAAAACCATGAAATATAGAGATGAAATCATGCAAGAAAATCCATTGTAAAACCATCAATCAATACCTTGCAACAGCCCCAAGCAATATACATCAAAATCCCTCATCAAATCTTACTATAGATTCAAGATTTATAGCTCTAAACGTAGCAAACAAGTTTATATATCTTTAACATAGTTCATAGTAGTAAACCCATTTGTAAAATCAACTTTAACTCATACAAATTATGTAAAAAGGAGATTAGAGCACCATGGGTAAAAGG
The DNA here is from genome assembly GCA_011800125.2 of Solanum clarkiae. Classification (NCBI taxonomy): domain Eukaryota; kingdom Viridiplantae; phylum Streptophyta; class Magnoliopsida; order Solanales; family Solanaceae; genus Solanum; species Solanum clarkiae. The sequence continues at coordinate 6,689 of JAABOM020079314.1, read as the reverse complement.
ACTCAATGATTGAGACCCACATACCTTAGCTTTGGAGAATTTCTTGGTGAAGATGGAGGTGAGAACTTGAAGCTTGGATGAATTCCTTAAGATCCGAAAGAGATTTGGACACTTGATTTTGGAGTGAAAAAATTAGTCTAAGGGTTTGAGAGAGTATTTTATCACTACAGTGAAGAATTGAAGGGTTTGGAACCTTGAATGAGCACAAAAACATCAATCTAGAGCTTAGAAAGGGTGGGAAAGGACCAAAACAACCCTTCCTAAAAAGTTGTCTAACGGCTGTTACGGACCCCGTTACGACCCGTAGGTGGCACTACGACTCGTAGGACCCTTTCCATGATCCCCCTAGGCTCAATTTCAGAGTCTCTGGAAATTTCTATGAGCCTGACCTACGAGTCCTACCCCGACCTATGACTCGTAACAGTAGGCTCGTAGTGTAACTCTACACTGGCAGTCTTCAGTAAAATAGCGATAACTTTTGACTCCGAACTCTAAATAAGGTGAAACCAAGTGCATCGGAAAGCTAACTCAAAGGGCTTTCATTTGACATATTTGGGCCACCAATTCAAAGTGTGCTAAAAGTTATGCTCATTTAAAGTTGACCCTTGCATGGACCAACACCCAAAACAAAATTCATAGGGAAGTTATGAACTCATCTAAGTACGAAGAGTCTCCCATGACCCTAATACACTCTCCATCTAAACAAATGAGGCTTGAAACATGGGTATATAAGAGCATGGAGTTACAAGGTGTCAAAATATCTCCCCCTTGGGAACATTTATCTTTGAATGTAGAAGAGACTTACCAGAAGAGCAATCATGAACAAATTATCCCTAACAAGAATGCAACATTACATTCAAAACACTATTTTGAAAATCTCAACATAAGTGTAGAATCATCATAAATTTGACAACTTAAATATGAATGCATATGTATGACATATGGGCTGAAACATAAGACTTGAAATCACATGAAGGACTTAGTCGCTATCTTAGGCTTGATTAGAGTGAATGAGGAACGAATACTGCTCCCATAAGACCGCTTTGGATTTCTTGGAGACACATTTGACTTGATGATCCTTTCAAGAGGGCCTCAATGAACACCACATCCTCATTAATCAACTTATCTACTTATCCATCTAACACCTCCACCTGGATCTTCCCCTAAGCCAACTTGTCCTCCATATCACCCAAAATTTCAAAGAGTGCTATAGCACTAGAGTCACCAACACATCCCATCCACCTAGAAGCACGAAGAACTGGACGAACCATATCTACATCCATAGGCAATCCGAGAAATTATGCAACCTTACCAACCTCCCCCTACACTCTATAAGGACTCACAATCCTCAACTCAATTGTCAACCTTGAATATACCTAACCGACTTGGTATCATAACCACCATCTCCCCATTGGGGGACAACCTCCACTCTATCACTCTTTCACCCAAAACTTTCAACTCTAATAATGTGGAAATCAAGGCCTCGCCTAATCTAACCTCTTAACCCAAGAAGATTTGGAACCATCAAGAACACTATACTACCATTCTCAACTTCCTTCAACCTAACTCCTTATTTAGCCAACCGCTGGACTCCACTAGTCACCTTTTTATCACCATTACCACAATGCTAGGCTACCCATAGGAACCCTACTCAGAGCATCAATCACATCACTGGCCTCTATGGGGGGCATAATGCATACTCAAATCATAATCCTTAAGGAGTTTTAACCACCTTGTTGTTACATTCAACTCACAATTATCATAATTAGCAAAAAACCTCTCATCTCCCAAGACTTGTAACACTACCCCCAAATGGTTCACAAGCTCTAACTAAATCAACGCTCCACCACTAGAGGCCACCACAAAGATGTCAAGGTAGGATTTTAAGGCCATATTCGTGAAATCCAATAGACACAACTGGTGCACAAGCGCACCAAACAACTCCACCAATATTCAAAATGCTCATTCCTAGTCCAAAAAGAGAACTTAGGGATATCACCTACCCTCATCCACACTTGAGAACAAAACCCGAACCTCAAATCAACCTTAGAGAAGTGACTAACCTATTGGAGTTGACTAAATAGATCGTCCATGCTTAACCATCATATTATAACCTTACGGGTTATAATATGCAAGTAGCCCAAACCACCCCAATACGTCCAATCCATCAAGCTAAGTTCAACCAAGATCATAAGACAAGACTCTTTGCAATGATAACATAGGGAAACCCTTGTAGACCCCTACTAGCCACAATAGACTCATGCAACCATCCGGGACACACACATGAATCCTATTAGCACAAAAAGGAATCACACAAGAGATAGTAGCTCTTGGACCTATCAATTCACCCCACTCAAAATGCCGATCACAACATTGTCCTTACTTAGGGTTAACTAAGTCACAAGAGAGGCAATAGAAGAGAACTACTCACAAGCTTTGATAATAGTCCGCTAAACGCAAGAAGCTCCCAATACCCAATGAAGTCAACGTCTAGGCTAATCTCTAGTCACTTTCATCCTACTAGGGTCCACCTTAATACCATCACCCGGCACCACATGACCTAGGAAGGCAACCTCTTACAACCAAAATTTCCATCTCTCCTACTTATCATCTAACCTTCTTCTTTCAACTTGTAGTATTACCCTTAAATAACTCACATACACTACCTCATTAGAGAACGAACCATCTTATCATCACCAAAACCACCATAAACCTATTTGAGTAGGGACTAAAGATTTTTCTCATGAGACTTATAGGCATAACCAGTGTACTAGTCAAACAAAAAGACACTACCCCAATCCTAATTATCGAAAAGGGACATTCAAGGCCTCATCTACCACCACCAACAATTCTAATTACAAAAACAACTTAGGTTCAACACCTCCAATTCTCACAATATGATAAAATGCAACCCTTAGAGACCAATTATACCTTATGACAAGAAATGGACCTACCTCCCTTGCTACCATTTGACAATCTCCCACTCAAAGATGAGCTTATTAGGGATTCGATATCTAACTCTACAGGTCCTACCACTCATGAACACACAATATGCATGCAACCATTCCATTCCTATAATGACAATAAAATCCACCATGCCAACTCCAACAAGCCATAAAGCAAGACCTAATGCAATACAAACCCGAATAAACACCAATCAACCTCCTAGCAATAATATACTCAACAAAAGGATAGAAACCAAAGTTCCACACAACAACTTGGGCATACAAGAAGCCCCACTAGTAACTAAAAAGAATAGGGAAGAAGTAGTGGCACACCGGGCCTACCAATGCATGCACAACAAAGCCAAGAAAACTTCAACTTACTGATAATAGCATCGGGCACTTTATCCCCTCCTTGAGCCACTTGATCAACATGACCACATCGATCCAAAGGTCAGCCACCTTTACACTTCTTTCGAACATATGGACAATAAACTAGCTTGTGACCCACTTTACTATATCCATAACAAGCATTGGTCTCTCTCAAGGATGGACCACAATGGTTCTTCCCACACCTTCGACACTTGGAACTAGTCAGCCCACCATCACCACTTTCTGGTTGAGAAAGAGGGCTACCACTAACCTTGGGCCCAAATCCACCATAACCCAAGAAAGCATTAGACTTCTTCAGACATAGGCCACCACGGTTCTTCCCACACTTTAGGAATCTAGGTCTTTCCACCCCCTCATCACCTCTTTCACCCCTTTTATGATTATGAGGACACTTCTTTATCATATGACCCATCGCCCCACAACCATAACAAGCGTTAGTACCTCTCAAGCATGGGGTATCATGGCCTCTACCATATTTTAGGAACCTAGCATAAGGTGCCATACCACCACGACCTCTACACTTGTGACTTTGTAACTTAACCACATTATGAGCCCTCTTGGCCTCACTACCTCCTCTCTCACTAATAGAAGTCTCGGGAGCAGCCACTTGTTGATTGAGTCCGGTTGCCAATGTTGTCACCGCTTTGGCCATTACCCATAGAGCATTACGAACCTCCGCATTTGTCATATCGCCATCTTGAGTATCTTGAGACGTATCCTGAAATGTAATGGTTAGGTGTTAGCAATAAGCCCTAGGGGATCTAACTCTATCGTATGACATAGATCAGGAAAATGTATAACATTTCCTAAAACGTCTCACAACCTTCTACTCATACTTGTGGTGCACAACACAACCATGAATAATACTCTAATTGATGCTATGTGTTGGGCTTCAAGGATCTATCAACCTAGTGCTCCGATACCATCATTGTCATGACCCAAGCCTAGGGCCTAGATATGACCGGTGAATGGGAAATCCGAAGGGACCCCAAAGAAACCTCTTAGCATATCATACGCACATCCTTGGTCGCGGAAGCAAGATAAAACAACAAGAGAGATATACATAGGGAGAGAGACTAATACTTGAGTAACATGTAAACGTTTAGAAATAAGGGCAAGGGACTAAGGGAAAGCTTACATAATCATCAATACCAAGAGAAAAGGAGTCAAGGCTCATAACATAGATACACAACATGTCCAACAACACCTCTGCAACATAGATAAGAGCAGGGGCCAAGAAAAAGCAACCAGACTCACCCTCATAGTCAATATGAGTAATAAAGAAGAGTGTATTAATATATAATAAGAGAAATATAAACCATCATCCCCGGAATGGAGGACTTAACTAGCTTGAATGATACCGAACTAGCCACATGGAAGAGGAGGATGGTCAACTTGGGCTCCGATTCCTACGTGGTGATATCATGTAGGAAAGAGTATATGTTAGTATGTTTGAATGTACTAAATATATAGGATACAATGCAACAAGAGATAGACATCATAATCTAAATGCATAACAATAGGTAATAGGGATAATATAGCAATATAACATATATGATCAATGTGTAAGTAAAACGTACGTAAGTGATTCACGCTCATATAGGATATCATATGTGTAGAAGATACCAAAGCTAGTATTCCAAAGTACAAACATCTTTGTAGGTTGGTGATGATCTCACCCTATCACCCTGGTGTTGTGGTATAAATCCCTCACATGGTTGATGATAATCTCACATTATCACCTTGATGGCAAAGTACAAATCCCTCATATGGTTGATGAGTACAAACCCCCTCCTCAGTTATCAAGGAACTAATCCCTTTATTGGCTATCAAGGTACTAACCTACCCGACAAGGTTATCAGGGATCTTAGTCCTCCAGATTGTGAATGGTCTAATGCAACACTTTATATATAATATATCATGTACAAAATCTCTTTCCATCATCATAACATCAATCATATCATATCTTATGTTTTAGATCTTCAATTCCTCAAGAAACTTTGACCAAACATTTTATCAAATACTTGGCGGGTGTGAAATGGTAGTATGAAACCATGAAATATAGAGAAGAAATCATGCAAGAAAATCCATTGTAAAACCATCATTCAACATCTTGCAACACCCCCAAGTAATATACATCAAAACCCCTTATCAAATCTTACAATAAATCTAAGATTTATAGCTCAAGACATAGCAAAACAGTCACAACTTTATATAGCTTTAACATAGTTCATACTAGTAAACCCATTTGTAAAATCAACTTTAAATCATGCAAATTAAGTAAAAAGGAGATTAGGGCACCATGGGTGAAAGGACCCAATGGTTAAAACCCATATACCTTAGCTTTGGAGAATTTCTTGATGAAGATGGAGGTGAAAACTTGAAGCGTGGATGAATTCTTTAAGATTCGGAAGTGATTTGGACACTTGATTTTGGAGTGAAAAATTAGTCTAAGGGTTTGAATGAGTATGTTGTAACACCCCACACCTTACAATACTAGCACAAATCAAATGAAACATAACATAGTTTGGTCTAATTAGCGCTAATTTTCAAAATTGCTTAAATCCCGTGTTAATGGGCTATATGTGCGTCTAACGCTTATGAGGGTCGCGTGTATACATGTTTTGTGTCGAATTGAGAATATTATGGCCTTAAAATGAAGTAAGAGAATTAAGGTGCTTGTAGGACTTAGTAAGCAAGTAGGTGAGTTACCTACTTGCTTAGCTTAAATTTGGTAGTTAAACGGAGACGAGGCCCGACATCGAATTTGTCCAAGTTCGATTGTGAATAAAGTCAGTGTTAAGGGTATGAATTTAGCCCATGTTTTAGCATCATAAATGGGCTACATCGTCAGCCAAGTAAGTATAGCAAAAAGGGCCCAAAAACATCATAACACACTTAACAAATTCGGCCGAAAACTAAGTCAAGGGAAAGTTGGAAAATAGGCAGCCCAAGCCCATCAACTTGGTGACCCATTTAGGCCCAAGTTCAAGGGCCAAGCTTCTGCATAATAAGCTTACTAAATATGTGGTTTAAGATGCTCAAAAGGTCAAGAGTAAGTCGGCCAAGATAGGCCTTTAAAAAGGGATAAGAACAGCACACAAATTCATTTCAACATATACAAGAAAAAAAATCTGCTTTCTTGGTTTTTTTTGCTCTCGTTTAAGAATGTGAAAGACAAGCTTTACCACCTCACAAGGGTCCCCAAATAAGCTCTAAACCTTGACTTTGAAGGTAAGTAAATTTAATTATGAACCTAGTATGGATTGTTTATCTGAACTAAAGAAACAAGTTAATCACACATATGCTGGAAATTCCGGACAGTTTGTATGCTAAGGATTCTTGTGCAATTTT
>JAABOM020079304.1:0-32652 GCA_011800125.2 Solanum clarkiae | reverse complement strand
AAATAGGAATTTTTTAAAAAAAAAAAAAGCAGCGGACATTGACACTCTGTCCGTCGCAACTTTTTTTAAAAAATATTATTTCTTCATTATAATTCCTATGTTTAAAATAATTAAAGAATTAATTTTGAAAAATATATAAGTGACGGGCTTCGTCAATTAGTCCGTCGCAACCTATAAAAATATATTAAAAATAAATAAATAATGTTTATCGAAAAAATCCGTGAAAATAAGCGATGGACATATAGTTGTTGTCCGTCGTTTTTCATAATTAAAATATTTTAAAAATTAAAAATAAGAAAGTGACGGACGGCATCACTTGGTCCGTTGCTTATTTTTTCAGAGCAGTCCATCATTTTTTTTCGTCATTTTTTGGCTAGTTTTTAGTAGTGTCTTCCATGTATCTATGTTGAGAAAGTGTGTGGGTGACCCAAGTGCTATTGTACCTTTGGATGTTGAGGGTGTGGTAGAAGATAATTTGACTTATGAGGAGGTTCCGACAGAAATTTAGGATAGAAAAATGAAGAGGTTGAGAAACAAGGATGTAGCTTCCGTCAAGGTTTTTTGGAAAAACCAATAAGTTGAAAGTGCCACATGGGAAGTCGAGGCGGACATGAGAAAATAAAATCCACATCTCTTCCACTCTACTCAAGCCTAAGATTCTAGTTTAAGTCCCCTACATGATTTCAAGTCTTATGTTTCAGCCCTTATGTCCTTTTGCAGGCACTCATGTTTATGTTAACAAGTTTAAGGTGATTTTGACATTCATGTTGAGATTTTTAAAATGATGTTTAAATTCATTTGTTGCATTCATGTCGGGCTGAAATCTTCATGATTACTTCTCTTTTGTACATTTCTTTGACATTCAGGGATGAATGTTCCTAAGGGGGAGATATGGAAATGCCCCAAAAACGCCCGAAAATGTGCCTCAAAAATGCCCATAATCGTAATTTCTATATATCTCAAAATATGTACGTGATATCAAAAATTTGACTTCATATTCGTGATCAGGGGCAAAATTTAGTGGAAAATGGGTATAACCACGATTTTACTGGACACGTAGCAAAAAAATATTTTTCAAAAATTTTGAATTACAGTGGATATCTGCGCTCTGGCCGCCACACGCTAGGCGCGCAGATCATTATTAATTTTTCCCTAAAAAATTTTTTCAGCCCAAGGGCCTTGGTGCCATATCCCCATGCCTACTTATGCGTAAAAACACCTATACTTAGCCATTTTTCAACTTTATATCACTCTAGACCCTCTCAAAACCCTCTCCAAAATTTAACCAAATATTTCATCCAAATTCACGTGTCCCAAGTTTAATTCATCATCTCAAGAACTCCGTTCAAGATTCAAGTCTCCTTCAATTCTACACCAAGAAAATCCAAGTTTGATGTATGCGGATTTCAACCATTGGGTTCTTTCACCCATACTGCCCAACCTTCCAAATTTGCGAAAATTGCATGTTTTCAAGTTGTGTTACTTATGGGTATTACTTATTATGGATTATGATTATGAAATATGTTGGTGTTTATGAAATGTGGATTAAAAATACATGTCTACCTATTTTCGGCTTATACTATGAGGTGGTTTGTCTATTGGGACTATGTATATTTTGAGCTACGAAACTATGATCTATTATGAGGTTTGATGATGGATTTCAAGGTATCTTACATGGGGGTTTTACTATGTGTTGGTGGGTTGATTTACATTGAGTTTTCTCACATTATTTCACTCTTGAATTGCATGATTTTGAACTAGAATTACACACCCGCCAAGTGTTTGATAAAATGTCTTACCAAGAATTCTTGAGTTATTAATGGTCTATTGCTTGGTTTAAAAGTCTAATGACATTCTGATATAAAGGGATTGTATGTATACATTGAATCTATGGAAAATATCTATGGTGCTACAAGTTGACCATACATTGTTGGTAGTGGCATACCCAATCACCTTGTTGAGGGGGTGGCAAGCCTTAATCACCTTGTCAGGAGTGGCATGCCCTTACTAACACGTTGAGGGGTATGACATCAATCACCTTGTCGGGGGGCCGCATGCCCATACTACCACGTTGAGGGATATGTACCTTAATTACCTTGTCGGGGGGTGGTATGCCCGTACTACCATGTTGAGGGGTATGTACTCAATCACCTTCTAAGGGGGTGGCATGCCTTGGATTCCAATTAATAGCTTGCTTGGGCTATGATTATGGTCTCTTCCTACACATGTAATTTATACTTGCAACTTAGATGATTTACAAGCATGTTTTACGTCAAGCATTGATCATGCATGTCATATTGATATAATGCTTATCTCTTGCTCACAATTATGCATTTTGACTATGTTGCCTATGTCTTGTTGCATTGTATCCTACATAATTAGTACACTCAAACGTATTAACGCGTACTCTATGCCTACATGATGTTACCATGGAGGAATCGGACTACCTCACGATCATCCTCCACGTGGCTAGTTCTGTGCTTTGGAGATACGCTTTGGTAAGTCCTCAAGTCGGAGGATGCTATCTATGTTTTTGTTGCCTTTTTATTACTTCACTTATGTTGACCACTTGACACTATGAGGGTGAGCCTGGAGAGAGTCTTGGCAGCCGCTCCAATCTATGTTTAGAGGTGTTGTTGGATCAATTGATATATCTATTCTTTGAGCTGGACTCTTGAGTATTTTATGACTATCCAAGACTTCCCTTAGTCCCGCTTTCCTTATTTATATTTATATTTGCTTTTGTTATGTTTCCACGACCAAGGATGTGTGAGTGATATGCTAAGAGGCTTGTTTGGGGTTCCTCCTTTAGGTTCTTCATTCGTTGTTTCACGTCTAGGCCCTAGGCTTGGGTGTGACAGCATCATCAACTATTTTGTGCTCTGGGATAATCCTCAAGTATTTAGTGAACCGCTCCTATGTAATGTTGATCGAGTCACTAGGAAGGTTCTTAAAGTTGTTGATCTGGTCTTTCAACTTGATCTTTTTCGAACTCGAGAAGTACATCTCAAAAAGGTCTTCTTCAATTCAGCCCAACTAGTGATTGATCTGTACAGGAGCTCAGATAGCCATAATGTTGTATTGCGTGTAAGAGACAATGGGAAGACGAAGTCCCACAATGTCCATAGACAGATTTTTTGTTCCCATTACACTCTTGCAGACAAACACAATATTGTATAGATGGCTATGAGGATCATCCGATGGTAAGCCCACAAACAGTTCATGGTTCTGCAGCATCTGAAGCAACCTACTCGAGACCATAACTTTGTATCATCAAGTAGAGTTTGCAACACAATAGCTCCAGTCACTTCCATATCCATAGTATTCAGCCTATATTGATTCCACTGATAAGCATTTGCATTGAAATCCAGTGGCTATGGAGTAATATCCTCAAAAAGGGTGGGTTCTCATGATCAACATTTTCATTCTCTTTCCTATTTAGAGCTACATTAGGTGCATTGTTGGCGTAATCCTGGGCCATTCTTCTTAGCATTTTTTAGATCTCTGTGTCAAATGGAGTCACGGGTCTGCCTCAACATTGTGTGTTGGGCATACACTACACTTACACCTTACAAAGAAACAAAAACAAAAAAAATAAAATATGGAAAAGAAAGATTAATACCCAAATCACTTGAATTAACCAGTCTAGCTATATTCCCCGGCAACAGTGGCAAAATCTTGATATCACGCAAGTTACACCTCTTTGTGAGAAGAAAGCAATCGTTGTCAAGAAATAGGACCCAACAAAGGTTAGGGTCGAACCCAAGGGAATAAAGCTTAGAAAAATTCAATTAATGCAATTTGAGTGATCAACCAACTTACTCCCCAAAGAGGGGAGCGTTTGCAATAATCAATAGATAAGTAAACATAACTAGCACAAGAGTTAAATCAATATGGAGAGAAACTAGGGTATTGTATTCTCTATGATTCCCCTAACTTAATATCACCGGATAATCTAATTTTTTTCAAGTGTGTAGCATGTGGGACAGTAAGTTAAATTCACCAAATCCTCTGGTCCATGCAAGAGGCGAATTTCACTAGTGACTTGGCCCATCTCCATAGTGTGCATAACTAACCCTTACCAATTAGTCCCAGTGCAACCTCCCTTTGGCCCAGTTCGGTTGATTAGATGAGAACACATCAATCAAATACTGTGAATTAGCCTTTTTTCCAATTCATTACTACCTTGGTTCAGTCAGTAACGCTAGGCGGGTTCTAATATTTTCCACCACTAGAAATTATGCAAAACGAAGAGAGTTAATTAATACATGCATGCATACTTTCCAAGAATTATGAATTATCTGGGTTTACCTTGTTAGTTCTTCATGGTTCCCACAAACCTAGTTGTGGATTTAGCTACTCATAATTTTTGTAGAAGCAAGAATTATGATTTGGAATAACATAATAGAGCACTTACACAATTGAATTAAGAACAAGCAAATCTAAACATCAAAGAGAATCACAAGATTAAAAGATCAAATAAAAGTACTAGTGTTTCTCACAACCCTCTAATGTTTTCTACTCAATTTTACTATTTTTCCTCTCTAACTGTCGAGCTCTCAATGTATTTCGTGAAAAATAACCTAAAACCCTATTTATAATATTTAAAATACAAGTCCTAAACAAAATAAGATAGTTAGGTCGGCATACCTTATGAACAGGTTTATGGGTCATATTGTAGTCAATGGCTCGCAATAGGGGTTCGTAAAGTATTGTTAAAAATGGACTTGAGATCTATGATACCCCTCTATGAACCATTATCTGTTCTATGGCCTATAGGGTGGTTTCGTTTAATGGACATTCAAAAAGTCCACTTCTCTGATCCTCAGGGCGAGAAACATGATCTACGATTCATAAACTAATCCACGACCCATCTGCATGTTCGTATAACAATATCAGAGAATCATCCCCTTACTGGAATTGTCCGCAAAACCTACTTCACGGCCCGTAGAATGATCTACGGCCCGTAAAGGGTCTTGTACTTTACCAAAATCAGCAACTTCTATATTTTCTTCCCATAATCAAGGTCAACCCTGGAATCATGCAAATAAAACACAAAAGCACATAAAACCAACTAACATCGCATTAAGAACTCACAAAATTTCAAGTTTAAAGCATCAAAAAAGTTGTATTTTGATTGTATATTAATACTCTCTACGTGACGAAATGATAAAAACTACTTAGGATTATGACTAGGAGGTGATGTATACGTGTATGAGTACGGAGAAAGGTATAGGGAAGTCTACTAGTGGGTGGTATGTCAAGTATCTGCTATCATGATGAATTTATTGCAGTTGTTGTGCTACTAAATTATTAGATGGGGATAACGCCTGACTAGTGGTTACTCTGGTGATTGTCGTAGTTGTAGTAATTGGTTGATGAATAGCAAGGGAAAAAGGATTAAGGCCTATGTTTGAGTATGGGCATCTTAACCATTATCGTATTCAATTAGTTAGTCTAATTGGATGTTTCAGACTCTAACAAAGTGTTGGCCTTCATTGGGGCTCACTCTTCATGGATCGATCAGATTTAGGCCCGACAATTGAGTGTTTCTAGAGTGGGGGATTTGATACAATTAATTCTGCATAAGGCATGAGACCCCTGACATTCTATCCACCTAGGTATGGCAAAAATATACTAAGATCTAAGACATCATTACTAGTGGGACGGCATGAAGAGGGATGTTGTCTACTATGTGTTGCATTGGCTTAGTTGCCAGCAGATAAAGGTTGTGTGACTAGCCCATATTTATATTAGGAGGTAGTCTGGCTTCATGGGGTGCTAGTATCCATTATATCTGACTGAGGGTCTTAGTTTACCTCCAGTTTTTGGAGGCCTTTTCAGTGAGAGTTGAGAACCTAGGTTGATCTGAGCACAATATTTCATCCCCAGGCTGATGGGCAATCTAAGCATGCTACATAGGTGCTGGAGGATATATTACGGGCTTGTGTACTATAGTTCCGGGGTTAGTGGGACTAGCTTCAGCCATTAGCAAATTTTTTCTTATAGTAATAGCTATCACACCAGCATTCCTATGGCCCCATTTGAGGTATTATATGGCTGACGATATTGTACTTCAATTAGGCTGTTTGAGTCTACAGAGTAAGGCATATACAATACAGATTTATCATAGGATACCTCAGCTAGGGTCCAAGTTATCCAAAATAGACTAAGGACAGCTTAGAGTCGGTAAACGATTTATGTCGACCACATATGTAGGTTCTAATAGTTGACGTTGGAGACAAAGTGTTCCTAAGAGTGTCGCCCCTAAAAAGGGTCATGCGGGTTGGTAGACAGAGTAATCCTAACTCCCATTATATTGTCCTTTTGAGATCCTAAGATGGTTCGGGTCAGTTACATGTGAGTTAGCTCTACATTCAACTTATTCTGATGTATATCCTATATTATATGTATTGATGTTGCATCGGTATATTCCAGATAAGTCACATGCACTCCAGCAGGATTTGGGTTGAGTTAGATAATTGACATTTGATGAGGAGCTGGTCACCATTCAAGCTATAAATACCAGGCAGTTGGGCTCCAGGGTTATACCGACGATTAAGGTTCAGGACAGGTATGCCTTTATTTTACTTTCATGGACAAAATTCATATATGTAAGGGATATTATAGTGGCCCTCTGGGTTATTTTTGTATTTCTATGGGTATTTTATTGATTTGAGCTCATATATGGTAACCTCAGACCATTTGCAACTTATTGGTACTGTAAGGATGGTTATGGATGGAATTGGATGGGCAGTTATGTGAATTTGTGAGTTAGCGGGAAGTTATAAAAGTAAAACTGAGTTTCTAGTAAAGTCCTAGCAAACAGCCACATAACAGGATTCTATCAGTTTTGGGATGGCCGAATTAGGCAAGGAGGATAGTTGGTCTGAGGTTTGAGGATCCCAGTGTGAATTTAAATCAAAAGTTGTAAACTCGGTTCAACTAGAAACTAAAAGGTGCTTTTCTATTAAAAATTAGCTAAACATGCTCGGAATGGGATTTTGATGGCGTGGTCAGCTACGAAACATCAAAAATAGCTTAAAATGACCTTCCATTGGATGATGAGGGCCTCCAGATGCATTTTTGACCTCTATAGTTCTTTTAGCTAAAGTTAGATGAAAAGAAGTGAGACCCTCATTTTTCAGTAGGATGCTCCATTGGAAATTCTGACTGAACTGTTGGATCTGGAATATAAAAATCTATTTGTGTACACTATTTCTTTGCGTAAAACGGACATCGGACTGCCCGGGAATGCCCCAGAGAAGTTTTAGAAAAGCTGGTGCTGTACAGCAGTAGGTGCCTCGCGTGTGCGCCTGCACGATCACATTTGTGTGTCATGTCACAAGTGTACACCCTCATACGCATGTCCACGTGCACATGCTTTTGGTATGGATGGTGTAGCCAACCTATAAAAGGTTGGTCACTAGGCAGCCTTTGGAAAAAACTTCGTCCGTGCATAATACTCTCTAATGATGGAAATGTAGTGTTGAGTTCAAGTTGAACTTACCCTTTCTCAATTCGGTGCTCCATATTCCCAAGACTAAACATGCTCATAAGACATCAATCCCTTCGGTTAACTCATTCAATTAGTCTCATTGGACATTTATCGAACTCAATTCATCACGTCAACCATCAACTCTTTTGTTAGGAACATTCTTTTGGAATTAGTTCATGACTCGTCAAGACTCTACCATCCATCTATCAAACTCATAATATTCAGGTACAAAAATAGAATCAAAACATATATAATTTTTATAGACTCTTCAAGCTCAAATCATACTCATGCATACCCATTTAAGTGCAATATATAGAAATAACAAAAATTCATTCTAGGATTCATGTAGAAAAAAATCATCTATTTCAAGTTGTCAATTCATAAAAATTATCATTCATAAAAGATTATGTAGGAATACATTAGTATTTAAGAAAAACTATCAAGAAACATTCATGGAAGACTCCATTCGTGCACAACTCAATCAATCCGTGTCATGAGAACATGGAAGAACATAATCTATGTTCTAGTTAGCTTTACATACCCGGAAGATTTGAATTTTGGATTAGCTTGGAAGAACTCATAAGATTCTCCTAAAATCCTCGCTTTTCTCCTCTTGAAAACTTCTTCTAAGTTGGAGAATTTGGTTTAGCATAAAAAGGTTGAATAATTACGTTTTGAGACTTAATTAGGTATAAACCTATCAAATTAAGGCTTTGAAAAGGTAAAAAAATACCAAAATAATCCTTCTTAAAATGCTTCTCAGATCGTCTACGGGTTAATCTGCGGCCCGTAGAAGCTTCTACGGTCCGTAGGAATCCATCTGTAAAGTTTTGGGTGGATTTGAGATCTTGAGATCCACTCTACGAGCCCAAACCAGGATTTGTAGAAACGTCTACAACCCGTAGTCGGGTCCATCAAGTTTCAAACTCAAAATGGACTTGTTGAAGTCATTCCATGTGTTAACAAGATGGGTCCTCATTCAAACCACAGCTCGTAAGTCAAGGTCGTTGTTTCACTCCACACTGGTAGTTTGTAGTAGAATTGTCATAACTTTTTGCTTCAAACTCCAAATGAGGAGAAATTGGTGGATTTGGCAATATAATTCAAATACATTTAATTTGGTTGGTTGTAGGCCACCTAATTCTTTGTGTGCTAAAATTTATAGTCTTTAACTTGTATAATCTAACCTGAAAAACTTAATCGATAGGAGTGTTTTGAACTTGACCAAGTACTAAAGGTCTCTTACGACCCTAATCTACTTCTAGTACACTTCCCACATATAAGAATGAGGCTGAAAACAAAAGTACATACAAGGCATCACTACGTTCAAGCTTATGTTTTTAGAATATAAAAATTCAAATCCTATGAATAGAGTTGTGGGGTCTTATAAATAGTATTTGCATCTTCACCAAAAAAATCATGACTTAAAACTTTTAAAATTTAAATAGATTTTTCTTATTTATCTTGTTATTTTGGTTAGAAAGTCAAAAGTTTACTAAATTTAAAATAGATTTTAGATAATAAAACGAAGTAAAATATAAATCTATTCAAGGATGTACAGTTGTATTTAGAAATTCTAAACTTTTATTAGTATGGTATTTAAAAGACAAGACCGATGATAATATAAAGAAGAAAAGTGAGAAAGATTACAATTACTATTTTGCAGGACCTTATAGTAACAACAGCAAATATGCTAAACTATTCGCAAAAGTTGAAAATTGCGGTAGTTAAGAATAAAGTCCAAAATAATATTTTTGAAATTATATTCTTCAAATTTATATATTTTAAGAATTAAATATGGTAAGGGCTTCAACTTTACTAACCCCCTACCCTAAGGTGAAAATAAAGGACCAAGCAAAACCTAGAAATAATACTTTACTTCAGAAAAATAAAATTTTCTCCTTTCCTTCACTTTTTTAGGAAAATTATTTTTTACTAACCAAAATCACACATTCCTTTAGGATTTGGTCAACATTATGTATAGCTATTAGCAGAGAAAAATAAATTTCTTTTTTCATAAAAATTCAACAATTATTCACTCTATGTGGTTCACCTTTCCATTTGCGGGTAAACTATTTCTGATCAAATGCTTTTGCATTGTTTCAGTCATGACTTCATTCAGATTGTTGTAATTATTTTCTATCGTTGTTCTTGTGAGTATGATAATTTATGCTTAGATTTATATATACATTTTATATAGATGTATATATGGGTATATGTATGTCATCATGTATATACACCCTTTCTTTTTTATTTTTAATTTGTATTGTTAGATGACTGTGGAATTCGAGGAATAGTTATCTTGATGAATTCATGTCAAATACTTTGATTTTTGAAGCTTCGATTGTGAAATTTTGTTCTAGATTTTGTGGTGAACATTTTTACAAACGAGAAAAAAAATGCCCCTTTTGAAGTGTCTGATAAGAAATTCTGCAAGGAAATAGATTCTTAGAATTATGAATTGTATCTACTATTTATCGGTTAAGAATAAAGATTTAGAATGTCTCTTTGAGCTATTTAATTTAACTTTGGTTTCAGAAAAAATTATTAATATAAAGATTTATTTTTCGACAAAGTGATTAATACAAAGAATTCATATAGCCACACTAACTCGTTTGGCTTGAGGCTTTCCCTCCTCTCCCCTCCCCCCACCCCCGCCCCTCAAAATAGAAACAATGGAGTGATCTTTGTATTAAGGATCAAAGGGTTTTCTAAATGACACGTTTAGGGAAGTGGAAGTGGAGATTTGGGGTAGAGGTAAATCTTATTGGAGAAAGGTGATTGCGCAGAAGTATGGGGCTTTGGAGGTGGGTTGGAATGCTCCAGTCCCCATCGATTGTGGGCTACAGAAGATTATTTTAAAGGGATAGGGTTCAATGAGAATACATCTTTTTGAGTGAGTGAGTGTTTTTTGGGATCAGAAGTGGTGAGGAAACGAAACTTTGAGACTCACTTTCCCTAAAATGTATAGACTTTCTTGCCAAAAAGGTGTCAATTATCCAATTATTTGGTTGACAATGGGATGAAGTGTTGTAGGATTTGAGGTTTAGTAAAATCTTACAAGTTTGGGGAGTTGGAGAGTTTCAAAGCTTGATTGGTTTGCTTCACTTACAAAAACTTATGATGGATTTTCGAGCTTCTTGGAAATTGGAGATTGGGGGAACAACATCTTTTCAGTTAAGAAAAGATAAAAAAGCACCTGTTAATCAGAGACTAAAAAGGTCATGGGTAAACTAACATTGGTGCTGGCACTGGAAAGGGATAATCAGTGCATTTAGTTATAGATGTGGATGAACCATTTTGTATGATATATAGAAATACTCAATATGATCAAAAAGAGGACAGGTTGTGCTTGCATCTGTCAATTTCTGAATGGAAATGATAATCATATTAAAAACAATTTGAGATCACATATCAAACCACATTTAAATATTAAGATTGACAACTTTAATTTAGAAGCACTGTTTTCAAAGCTTGAGTCTGGAATCACAGCAACCAGTATGGTTAATAGACCAGTTGTGGATATGCCACTACTGGGTCCAAAAGATAAGAAATCCAAAGAAGCATCTGAGTTTGGTATGTTTGTTGTTCACAAAAAATTGTTGGATACTACAGCTATATACTTGAGGCACTGCTGAAAATTGGCTTTACTGATACTATGTTAATCTTGTCCTTAGTCTTGAGCTATGGACCAAGTTGTTGGAGTCCCACATCATTTGTCGGATGGATGTATGGACTCCTTATATGGTCTTGGCCAATCCTTATCCTATGAGCTACCTTTTAGGTTAAGTTAGATTCCATAAAACGCAACTTTCTAGCTTGTTAGTACAGGGAGGCTTTTTGTTTATTTTTTTGATTAATTGTATACCAAATTGCATTATCGTCCTTAGTGCATGTGTTGGATCCTAGAGGACTCTAAGTTTTGTTCTTCAGCCATCATCTTCAAAAGCTAATTTCCTCTCTCCTAGTACTCATCAATATAACCCTTTCATCTTTTTGTCTTATCCATCTAATTCTCATGAATTTTCTCGGTTTCCATAATTTTCTAAAGTTCCCTCGGATGGAAATAAGTTATTGTCGCTTATGATATGAATCCAGGGGATGATTGTATTTTTCAACTTGTAGATAAGCAGAAACATATGTTGATGTACATAAAAATCTAAAAGTCCAAAAGTAAGTTGCCAAAACAATTGCTTGTAGTTGTTTTCCTTAACCCATTACAACATTTTCTTGTTGCCTATCTGAATCATATATGATGATATTAATTGTTATAATACTTAGTATATAATTTTTCTTAATCAAGATGATGAATCTGTTTTATCTGTTAGTTTCTTCTAAAATAACGATAGGCTATTAATTCAAAAAATATATATGAAGTAAAGTCTAGCCATCATCTAGAAAGTAGTTCTCACGTGTTTTCCAAATCATTTTGGAACATATATATGGTCTTCAAAGATTAAAAAACATTTTTAGGAGATATATTTTAAATATATTGCATGTTAATTACGTTATTACGTAAAGCATTATTCTATTGATGAAGTTTGTCATGTTAGTGGAATGGAATCTAAAATCATTTTTTTAGAATGGTAACTTTTTCATCTATATATCCACAGGTAAACTACATCACTATTGTCCCCCTTCGGAAACGTAATACTCCCTCCGTCCCATTTTTTGTGGCACTCTTTGACTTGGTATGGTGTTTAAGAAAAAAAAAGATTTTTTAAATTTATTGTCAAAAACAATTCTTAGATAATTGTGTGGCTAAAAATGATTTCATTAAGGGTAAAAAAGAAATTTAAATGTTAAATTGTTTCCAATTGGAGTAAGGTGACATTCTCTTTTGGGCGGAACAAAAAAGAAGGGATGCCACACAAAATGGGACAAAGGGAGTACAGTCTAACAGACTCCATCTGTGCTTTTTGTCGGAAATAGTCTAAAAATCAAACAGATCTTTTGTTGTACTATTAGTACATGCTTACACAAAAAGTAATAAAGATCTAAGCAATTCATCTTAATGGTCTGTAAATTGTTCTTCTTACCTCAAAACACCTTTCATTCCTTTTTTTCCCACATTGTCCACCATATGCAAGTTGGGATAATCTTATATTTGTTCTCCTTTATTGTAGTATTGCCAATATTGATCCAACTTCTTACAAGTTGTGCTATGTTTCTTGGTTTCACCCAAGTGATTTTCCTAAATTGTTGAATATTCTCCATAATTTATCTGCTTTAGGGCTAGTTGCTTATGAGTTAGCCCTAACTCCAACTTACTCAGCTATCCATCTCATGTTCCATGTGTCAATGCTGTGCCAGTACATTCTAGATGAGTTATATGCATTGTAGTATGATTCGGCTGAGTTGGATGACCATCTGACATTTCTTGAGGAGTCAGTGGCTATTTTAGAGAGGGATACCTGGACGTTGGGCTCCAGGGTCGATCTTGTAATACCCCACATCTTACAATACTAGTACCATGCAAATGAAACACAATATGGCCTTCCAAATTAGCGGCAACTTTTAAAAAGTGCTTGAATCTCATGTTATAGAGCGATATGTGCGTCTAACGCTTAAGAGGGTCACGTGTATACATGTTTTGTGTCAAATTGAGGAGATCACGACCCGAACCAAAGTGAGAGAATTGAGGTGGTTGTAGGACTTAAGAAGCTAGCAGGAGATTCACCTACTTGCTTAGCTTAAATTTGCTAGATAAACGGAGACGAGGCCCGACGTCGAATTTGTCCAAGTCCGATTATGAATAAAGTCCGTGTTAAGGGTGTAATTTTAGCCCATGTTTTAGCATCATAAATGGACTTTATTCTCAGCTAAACATGAATAATAAAAATTCCCAAGTACACCATAACCCACTTGGCTAATTGGGCCCAAACTAAGTGAAGAGGAATTTGGAAAATGGGCAGCCAAGGCCCATCAACTTTGAGACCCATTTAGGCCCAAGTGTAAGGGCCAAGCTTCTTCATCACAACGTTATTAATATGTGTTAATATGTGGTAAAACATTCAAAAAAAAGTCGGCCTAAGAGACTTTTTAATAAGGCTCAAAAATAGCTCCTTAATTCATTCACTTTGGAGTAAACTTTCAGCTTTCTTAAAGACTCTTTTTTCTCTTTATTTCACTTCACAAGGCAGCCTACACAACCCTCTAGGGTTCTTGAGGGAAACTTGAACCTTGAAGGCTAAGGTAAGTGAAAATATTCATGTATTTTCTATACTTATCCCATGACAAACAAGAAGTATATGCTAGTTATGGTTGTGCTGAACTTTTGGACAGCATGTGTCCTAGGGATTGTTGTGAACTTTTCTTGTTGTTCAAAAGGATTTTCTCTTATTGGTTGGCCGAATTATGAAGTAAGACTTATGTTTTTAACAAGGTTTAGTCTGTTAGTGATGTAACTTAGCTGCTGCACCACTTTTATAGTCTACAAAAGTGAGTCCTTATAGGACATCACAATCGTGTTCTTAATACGAACTTGTGGGATATTGGATAGAAGGCTATTGGCTCACGTCCATTATTAATTCTTGGGTAATATCCTAACACTATTTTAAAGCAGGTTTTATGTATAGATGCGTTGAGAACAATTTGGTTAAAGTTTGAACAAGTTTGGAATTGTCAACGTCAAAATGTAGCAAAGTGATGTAATGTTATGCCGCCTATTTGTATGTTGCATAGAATTGTTATGTGTTGTGCTTTGTGGCTGTTGTAAGGCTGTTATAGCACTAAAATAGGTTGCATATGATATGCGTATGAAAATGTGTATTAGAAAATACAATTAGGAGCGGAGAGGTTGAAAGAATACGCTCGAGTTTATAATTATCTGCTTGCTGCCGTGTGTGTTTATTTTGTGAGATTGGGCTGCCCGGATGTATCCATTGGCTACTAATTCTAGTTTTATCACCTACTATGTTATAGATAAATATTTGTAGGAAGGGATGGTTATCTTGAGGTAATAGCGAGGTCGTACAGCGAGGTATGTAAGGCTACTTGATTTCGTATTATTTGGCATGAAACATAGCTCCTTCCTTGGCACATAAAGGCACTTACAAACTTCGACACAACTATTAACAGAGTCTCAACTCTTTCACATGTTCATATGCTCCCATAAATAGTCACATTTAAATCTGCATACATACTTGGATACCAAGATACATGAATTTGTTCTACTAAATAAAGTTCATGTGTTGTTCTACCTCCTATGCATTTCATTATTTGTGTAACTTACTACTTTCATTGTGGTATTGTCTTTTATGATTATTTCCATGTCATATGTTGTATCTATAGTCCTACAGCTCCAATATTACGACCACTAAAAGAATCATCTCAAATGTAATTGAAAGATAAAGTAAAGTATATTGCTTGTTGATGTGTTGTAACCCGAGGGGTGGAAGAATCACCTAGCCAGGGCCAATCCTATCACGGGGGGTAGCCCAAGGGGTTAAAGGAAAAGCCTATCCATAGCCGATCCTTATATAGATTTACCACTGATCAGCTAGTCATTTGTATTACTTGTTGTGCACAGATTATACAGTAAAGGTAAAATAATAAAAAGAATATAAAAGTACGTGATCCCACAGTATAACTAAGGGTTGTCCCTTATCCTACACTAGTGCATAGTTTCATTTGAGTTGTTACTTCATATACAGTATTTCCTGCCTTACATATTCAGTACGTTATCTCGTACTGACGTCCCTTACGGAGGACCTGCATTTCATGCTATAGGTATAGGTGCTCGTAGATCTCCCCAGTAGGAGTACAGGATATTCAGCTGTTGTTACCAAGCTCAAGGTTGCTTCGGAGCTTTGAGTGTCTAGAGCTTATATTTTTGTATTGTATAGTTAGTAGAGGTGGGGCCTATCCCGAATCTTATCAGATGATTTTCCTTATCTAGAGGCTTTGTAGACTATGTAAATTAAAATGTGTTCATGTCTCGTACTTTAAACACCATGGCCTCAACAGCCTAGCCATATGCATCTCCTTTTGGCTTGTTATTATTGTTTACTTTTTAAAGGCATGTTGAACGTAGGAATCCCTTATAATATGTATAGAAAACGCATAGATACAGGTTGATTCTCCTGTTCCTTATCGGTAACGGGTGTCAGTCCACCCTAACAGGACTTTGGGCGTGACAGAAGTGGTATCAGAGCGGGTCATCCTAGGGAGTCCACAAAGCCGTGTCTTTGAAGAGTCTTGTTTATCGATGTGCTTTGCATCACATTTATAAGCAGGAGGCTACGTGGCATTTAGAAGTTTTTACTTTCCTTTCGTTCTTTACATCATGCCATAGAGCTAAGTGTAATAGGTGGACTGTGTCTAACCCCTAAATTATTTTGTACAGCAAGTATGCCAGAAACTTGGAAGAACAAAGGTAGAGGGAAGGGAGTGAAGTGGTGGTTGTTTTACCCAGTCAGGTGAGACAATGAAATGAGGTTCAAGAGGAGTCTCTATCACAGACATCTCCAACTCCTCCAGCTCCTGATGAACCCGGAAGTAGTGAAATTACCCCAGAACCAGCTATTGACGCTACCATGTAGGATGTGAGAAATGCAGTCCAACTATTGACTTGTATAGTTGTTGGCCAAGGTTAAAGACAGGAAGGTCCAGTTATAGGTGCAGATGGTGCGAATAGGGCAGCTGGCACAAGGATACATAATTTTCTTAATTTGGACCCTCCATCCTTCACTAGGTCAGATCCTAATGAAGATCCCCAAGACTTTGTTGATCAGATTCAGCGCACTTTAGATGTTATGCATGTGAGTGGTACAGAAGCTGTCGAGTTAGCGACATATAGGTTGAAAGGTGTTTCTATATTGTGGTATGAAGCTTGGAAGCAATCAAAGGGTATACATGCACCCCCAACTACCTGCCATTACTTGCCATTAGAGATTCGAGATTCCCGTGCAGATCAGTTCTTGAACCTTCACCAAGGGAATATGAGTGTGAGTGAGTATAGCCTTCAATTTAATTTCCTGTCTAGGTATGCTCCTAATGTAGTTACTACTATGGCAGATAGAGTTCATCGATATATGGATAGACTGGATACATATTTGGTCAGAGACTGTACCATTGCTTCCTTGAACAAAGACATAGATATAGCGAGAATGCTAGCTTTTGCACAGAAATTGAAGGATCAGAGGCAAAGGAGAAGGACACAAGAGTTGGAAAGAGGGCAGGCCAAAAAGGCCAGATCAAAGATGTGATTTACACCATCCCAAAGTGAGCTTAGGCGTCGATTTGCTAATAGATTGCCTAGGCCACCATCCTCCTAATCTGCAGCCAGTGCTCCACCACAACTTTAGGGGTCTAGGAGAAATCTGTTTGGTCAAAGAAGTGAAGGGCAAGGTGCCCGGACAGCGTGATATTTAGTAGGCCAGCAAATGACACCTAGGCAACCTTGTAACTAGTGTGGAAGAAGTCATTTTGGTATATGTCGTGTCGGGGCAGACTCTTGTTATTGGTCTGGTGCTCCAGGGCATATGATAAGAGATTGCCCGAGGAGACGTTTGGGTGATATAGCACAACATACTAGTTCAGTTGTTGCATCAGCATCATCAGTTCATCCAATAAGTAGGGGTCAACAAGCACCTATGGGTCATGGTAGAGGTGTTAGAGGGGCAGCTAGCTCTAGCGGAGTCCAGAATCGCACTTATGCTCTGGGAGTCGGCAAAATTTAGAAGATTCACCCGATGTGGTCACAAGTACATTGACCATCTTTTCACATAATGTATATGCATTAATTGACCCTGGTTCTACACTATAATACATTACTCCACCAGTTTCTGGGAAGCTTAAGAGAACACCCAAATTATTGAATAAACCATTTGAAGTGTCCACATCAACCGGTGAATCTATTATGACTAGAAGGATTTATTATGACTGTGTAGTAAATATTTGTGATCATGACACATTACCTGACCTAATTGAGCTAGAAATGGTGGAATTTGATATTATAATGAGTATGGTTTGGTTAGCTTCTTGTAATGCCACCATGAATTGTCGAACTTAGAAAGTGTACTTCCACTTTCCAAATGAGGCAGTTCTTGAATTGGGAAGGCAATATTGGGGCACCAAAGAGTAAGTTTGTTTCTTATTTTATGGATAGAACTATGATATCTAAGGGGTATATATGTCATTTAGTTAGGGTGAGGGATATGGAAGCAGAATCACTAACCCTTCAATCAGTTCCAGTAGTGAATGAATTCGTTGATGTGTTCCCTAATGAACTTCCAGGCTTACCTCCAGAACGAGAAGTAGATTTTGGTATTGACTTACTTCCAGGCACTCAACCTATTTCCATCCATCCATATAGGATAGCCTTGGCAAAATTGTGTGAATTAAAAGAGCAGTTAAAAGACTTATTGGAGAAGGGTCTTATAAGACCTTGTGTGCCCCTTAGGGTGCACCAGTGTTATTTGTATGGAAAAAGGATGGCACCTTGAGAATGTGTATCGACTATCGACAATTGAATAGGGTGACAATTAAGAATAAACGTCCCCTCCCCAGGATTGACGATTTATTTGATCATTTACAGGGTGCCAAATGCTTTTCAAAAATTGATTTGAGATCAGGTTATCACCAAGTGAAGGTGAAGGAGAAAGATATACCTAAGACTTCTTTCAGAACACGGTATGGTCACTTTGAATTTCTTGTTCTGTCATTTGGGCTAACAAATGCACCAACAGTTTTCATGGATCTGATGAACAGGGTATTTAAGCCGTTCTTAGATGTGTTCATGATAGTATTTATAGATAATATTTTGGTATATTCAAGCTTAGAAGAGGACCACGCAAATCATTTACAACAAGTATTACAGGTCCTTCGTGATCAACAGTTGTAGGCTAAATTTTCTAAATGTGAATTTTGGCTAAAATCAGTGGCATTCTTGGGTCATATTATGTCTATTGAGGGAATAAGGGTTGATTCACAAAAGATAGAGATTGTGAAAGACCAAAACACCCATGGAAGTTCAGAGCTTCCTAGGTTTGGTAGGTTATTACAGGAGGTTTGTTGAAGGTTTTTCTTCTATTTCTGCACCTCTAGAAAAGTTTACACATAAGGTGACCAAGTTCCAATGGAATGATGCATGTGAAAGGACCTTCCAGGAGCTGAAAAATAATCTAACTTCCGCACCTTTACAAGTACTTCCAGAAGGCATCAAGGGGTATTGCGATGCTTCAGGAGTTGGCTTAGGATATGTGATGACACAACATGGTAGGATAATTGCTTATGCATCTAGACAACTATGACCACATGAGAAAAACAACCTAACTCATAATCTTGAGCTAGAAGCGGTTGTATTTGCTTTGAAAATATGGCGCCACTAGTTATAAGGGGTTCACGTTGACATATATACTGATCATAAGAGCTTGCAATACATCTTTAAGCAGAAAGACCTAAATGTAAGATAGCGGAGATGGCTAGAGCTAATAAAGGATTATGACATTGATATACATTACCACTCGGGGAAGGCAAATATGGTAGCCGATACTCTGAGTCGTAAGGCAACCATGCATACTGGTGATCAAGCTGTGGAGAGTCAAGGAATAGCTAACGATATATGTCAACTAGCCAGTTTAGGAGTTTGCCTTCTTGAAACTCCAAAGGAAGGGGTTATTGTACATAATGTAGCAGAGTCTTCATTAGTAATGGAGGTGAAAGAAAAAGAGTTCGAGGATCCTCTTTTACAATAGCTTAAGGAAAAGGTGAGTCAGGGTACGATAAAGGGCTTTGACTTTACACAAAATAGAGTATTTTACTGCCAAAATAGATTATGTGTGCTTGATATTGATGGATTAAGAAAGAAGATAATGGAAGAAGCCCATCATTCCCGATATTCCATCCATCCAAGATCAACTAAGATATACCATGACTTGAAGGGAATATTTTGGTGGGGAGTCATGAAGAAGGACTTTGCAGAATTTATAGCTCAATATCCAAATTGCCAACAAGTGAAAGTAGAACACCAAAAGCCAGGAGGTTATATGCAGTGTATAGAGCTTCCAACACGGAAGTGGGATATAATCAATATGGATTTCGTTACCGGGTTGCCTTGCTCATTTCAGAAGTTTGACTCCATATGGGTAATCGTTGACAGACTCACCAAGTCAGCACACTTCTTGCCAGTCAGGATTATTTATACAACTGAAGAGTATGCCAAGCTATGTCTCAAAGAGATAGTCAGGCTACATGGAGTCCAATCTCCATTATATCTTACCAAGGGGCTCAATTCACTATAAAGTTTTGGAAGTCCTTCTGAAGGAGTTTAGGGACACAAGTGAATCTAAGTACAGCGTTCCACCCTCAAATAGACGGTCAAGAAGAACGCACCATTCAAAAACTTGAAGATATTTTGTGAGCTTCTGCATTGGACTTTAAAGGTAGTTAGGTAGACCATTTGCCACTTATTGAATTTGCCTATAATAATACCTACCACGCAAGTATCAAGATGGCACCGTACGAAGCTTTGTATAGAAGGAAATGTAGATCACCAATTGGATGGTTTGAAGTGAGTGAAATCACCTTACTTGGGCCAGATCTAGTACAACAAGCTATGGAAAAAGTCAAGATAATACAGCAATGGCTACAAACAGCCCAAAGTCATCAAAAATCATATGCGGGTGCTAGAAGGAGAGGACTGGAATTCTCAATAGGAGATTGGGTATTTTTAAAGGTGTCTCCAATGAAAGGGGTAATGAGATTTGGTAAGAAAGAAAAACTGAGCCCACGTCACATAGGGCCATATAAAATTACTAAGAAGTTCGGGAAGGTTGCATATGAACTAGAGTTACCCCAAGAGCTTTCAATGGTTCATCCAGTTTTTCATGTCTCAATGCTTCGAAAAGGCATAGGTGACCTATCTCGTATCATTCCTATTGAGGATGTACAGGTTATCGAAAATCTCACCTATGAAGAAGTACATGTTGCTATTCTAGATCGTCAAGTTAAGAAGCTAAGGAATAAAGAAATAGCTTTAGAAAAGTACTTTTGAGAAACCAGCAAGCAGAAGAAATAACATTGGAGGCCGAGGACGCGATGAAATCAAAATACCCTTACTTATTTGAAGCAAAAGAGGAAGTCCAACATGCAGAATTGGGACATTAATAGGTACATGTGATTGAATACTTAGTGTATTTTCAAAAGTTTCTATAGGTAAAGGTTTAAGCTGTCCAATTGTGTTAACATTTGAGAATGAATGTTCCTAAGGGGGGAGGATGTAACGCCCCACATCTTACGATACTAATACTATGCAAATGAAACATGATATGGCTTTTCAAATTAGTGTCAATTTTTAAAAAGTTCTTGAATCTCATGTTATAGGGAGATATGTGTGTCTAATGCTTAAAAGGGTCAAGTGTATACATATTTTGTGTCAAATTAAGGAGATCACGATCCTAAACAAAGTGAGAGAATTGAGGTGCTTGTAGGACTTAAGAAGCTAGCAGGTGAGTCACCTACTTTCTTAGCTTAAATTTGCTAGCTAAACGGAGATGAGGCCCGACATCAAATTTGTCCAAGTCTGATTATGAATAAAGGTCGTGTTAAAGGTGTAATTTTAGCCCGTGGTTTAGCATCATAAATGGACTTTATTTTCAGCCCAAGATGAATAATAAAAGGGCCAAAGTATACCACAACCCACTTGGCTAATTGGGCCTAAATTAAGTGAAGAGGAACTTGGAAAATGGGCAGCCAAGGCCCATCAACTTTGAGACCCATTTAGGCCCAAGTGTAAGGGCCAAACTGCTGCATCACAAGGTTATTAATATGTGTTAATATGTAGTTAAAATTTCAAAAGAAATTCCTCCTAAGAGACTCTTCAAAAGGGCTCAAAAATAGCTCCTTAATTCATTTCACTTTGGAGCAAATTTTCAGCTTTCTTAAAGACTCTTTTTCTCTCTTTATTTCATTTCACAAGGCAGCCTACACAACCCTCTAGGGTTCTTGAAAGAAACCTTAACCTTGAAGGCTAAGGTAAGTGGAAATATCCATGTATTTGTTATACTTATCCCATGACAAACAAGAAGTATATGCTTGTTGAAAGTTTGGACAGCATATGTCCTAGGGATTGTTATGAACTTTTCTTGTTGTTCAAGAGGATTTTCTCTACTTAGTTGGCTGAATTATGAAGTAAGACTTATGTTTATAACAAGTTTTTGTTTGTTAGTGATGTAACTTAGCTGCTGCACCACTTTTACAGTCCACAAAAGTGAGTCCTTATAGGATATCGCAATTATGTTCTTAATACAAACTTGTGGCTATTGGATCACGTCCTTCATGACTACTTGGGTCCTGTTCTAAGACTATTTTAAGTCTATTTTTATGTATAGACGTGTTGAGAATAGTTTGGGTAAAGTTGGAACAAGTTTGAAATTGTCGACGTCAAAATGTAGCGTGATGTAACGTTACGACGCCTATTTGTATGTTGCGCAGAATTGTTATATATTATGCTTTGTATGCTGTTGTAAGACTATTATAGCACTAAAACAAGCTGCAAATGATATGTGTATGAGAATGTGTATTAGAAAATACGATTAGGAGCGGAGAGGTTGAAAGAATACGCTCGAGTTTATAATTATCCGCTTGCTGCTCATGTGTGTTTTTTTATGAGATTGGGCTGCCAAGATGTATCTATTGGCTGCTAATGCTAGCTTTATCATCTACTATATTGTAGATAAATATTTGGAGGAAGGGAAGGTTATCTCGAGGTAATAGAGAGGTCGTACAGCTAGGTATGTAAGGCTACTTTATTTCATATTATTTGGCATGAAACATAGATCCCTCCTCATCATATAAAGGCACTTACCAACTCCAACACAACTATTAACCATGTTTCAACTCTTTCACATGTTCATATGCTCCTATACATAGTAACCTTTGAATCTGCATACATACTTGGATACCAAGATTCACGAATTCGTTCTACTAAATAATGTTCATGTGTTGTTCTACCTCTTATGCATTTCATTATTTATGTAACTTACTCCTTTCATTGTTGTGTTATCTTTTGTGACTATTTACATGTCATATGTTGTATCTACATTCCTACAACTCGAATATTTTGACCACCAAAAGAATCATCTCATTGGTAATTGAAATATAAAGTAAAGTATATTGCTTATTGATAGGTGGTAACCCGAGGGGTGGAAGAATCACCTTGCCAGAGTCGATCCTATCACCGGGGGTAGCCTAAGGGGTTAAAGGAAAAGCCTAGCTAGGGTCGATCCAGATATAAATTTACCACTGATCAGCTGGTCATTTGTATTACTTGTTATGCACAGATTACACAGTAAAGGTAAAGTAATAAAAAGAACGTAAAGTACATGATCCCACAGTATAATTAAGGGTGGTCTCTTATCCTATACCAGTGCATAGTTTCATTTGAGTTGTTATTTTGTATACAGAATTTCCTACTTTACATATTCAGTACATTATCTCATACTGACATCCTTTACGGGGTACCTGCATTTCATGCTGCAGGTACAGGTGCTAGGCGATCTCTCCAATAGGAGTACAGGATATCCAGCTGTTGTTACCAAGCTCCACGTTGATTTAGAGGTTTGAGTGTCTAGAGCTTATATTTTTGGATTGTATAGTTAGTTGAGGCGAGGCCTGTCTCGACCCTTTTCAGATACTTTCCCATATATAGAGGCTTTGTAGACTATGTAAATTAAAATGTGGTCATGTCTCGTACTTTAAACACTGTGGCCCCAACGGCCTAGCCATATGCATCTCCTTTTGGCTTGTTATCACTCTATACTTTCTTAAAGGCATGTTGAACATAGGAATATCTTATAATATGTGTAGAGAGTGCATAGATACAGGTTGGTTCTCCCGGGTCTTATCGGCAATGGGTGTCAGTCCTCCCTAACAGGACTTTGGAAATGACAAATCTGGATGTTGTGAGACTCCAGATCTTCCCAATAACTCTAACCGGAGATACTGCAACGTGGTACTCTGAAATCCCACACAATGTGATCACTAGTTGGGCACAGTTAAAGAGGGTTTTCTTAGCAAGCTTGTTCATTAGAACAAGTTTCAAATAAAGGACCGCATTCTCAACTTTTCGCAGATCCATGGTGAGTCACTTACTTCCATATGGAAATATTTCAAATGATGCTTAAGGAATGCCCTAGACCACTGGCTTTTAGATCCTTCATTTGTGGTGAGCTTCTATCAATCTCTGAACTTGGAACAACATGCTCATGCAGATGCTCTGGTGGGAGGAGACTACCTAGCATTCTGGTGGTCATCATTTACAGAGGTTGTTGAATGAATAGACAAGTTAGAGGCTATTCATTATGTATGTAGACCTATATGGGAGAAATAAACTAGTCACATGGAAGTCTCAAACAAAGTGAATAGTGAGGGAAAATGGTTTATGTTACCTTATCAACAATGCCAAGGAAACGAGAGATCTAAAGTTGAAGACATGCTTGCCCAATTGGTGAGAAGGGTAGATGCACAAGAAGAGCTATTGAGGGAGATCAAGTTTGATATGATCAATTTAAATTACAAAGTTGATTGGCACTCGAGAACAATTGAACAATTAAAAAGCCAACTCGGGCAGTTTTCAGAAAAACTTGAGCAATTTCGGAGTAGCTTATTGAGAAAAGAAAAGCCTTGTGAAAAAGATTCATCAAATCTTGAGGAATTCTAAGTACTCAAGATAACTAAGTTCTGTGACATTAAATTAGGCGCTATTTAGGAGGCAACCCAAGAGGTTTTAATACCTTTGTTTGATTTTGATTTTATTGGTAATTTGTGAATTCTTAGGTAGTATTTTTTATTGTGAGTTGATTGTAATTTTTAGACATTGAATTGGTTGCATTTTGGTGTAATGGTGTATTTTGAAAAAATGTTGCAGGTATGGAACAAAAATGGCAAAATTGTAGAGAGTTACAGCTGAAGCAGCCTATATGACCTAGCCTACGAGCCATAGTAGATACTAAGACTCATAGTCCTGTCCCGTAGAGAGTAACAGTGATCACTTGAAGTTGGCACTCACACTATGAGCTAACTTTATGACTCGTAGTCCAAGCTATAAGTCGTGAATGGGGTTTGTAGTGCCCAGGTATGATTTTAAAATTTTTCTAAGTGCAAAATGATCTATGAGACCAAGACCTATGAGCCATATCACGAGTTATGACTCATACTCAGGGTGTCGTAGACCCGAACCGAGGAATTTTAACCGCGACCAGGTAAGGATTAAATAGGGGTCAAAATCACTTTGACCCCATTTTTAACCCTAAATCACCGAGATTTACCCCTCATCCCTTCCACAAATATTTTTCGTCCACTTTATCGGCCATTTCCCCTATTTTCGGTAAAGTCTACCGCCGACTAGGGTTTTTAGATTCCCTTCTTCTCATTTTTCTCATCTTAGTTCATTATTCCTTATTGTATGTCTCTTGTTTTATTTTAACTCTCAAAATTGGATTTACTTTGAATTTCTTGAATGAGTGGGCGGTTTTAATTGCTACCGAGGCATATCATTTGTTGTGTGTGATGACATTGAGAAGGAAATAGGGTCATTTGGTTGAATCTAATTGAGTTATCCCTAGTTTTAGATTAGTTTGCATTAGTAAAATGGGATGATCATGCAATTATGGTTGTTGTTGATCAATTGGGTAGTATTGGGATGTGATTGTTGTTGATTTGCAATGCCATGGTGGCCTGATAATGTGTTGGTCTGGGTAATGTTTGTTGGAATCTTGGATTGATTATTCCTTGTTACATTTGTTGAACCATTTCCTAAATTCATTCTGGACGTGATTGAAGGATTGTTTTGTGATTTGGAGATGGTTGTACAAGTTCATGTAGGAATGAGTTAGGGGAAATGGACTTGATCATGTATTGATTGCTATATCTATGTTGATGGGGGTAAATTTAGCGTTGAAACCATGTTTATGGTCCTGGTTGAATTGTGCTCATGTTTTGAATGCCATGTTTTTGCTTCGATGTTGCTTTATTAATGTTTGAACTACTCTTGAGGTTCGTGTGGTGAGATGATGTTTATTTTAGGTACCTATTACCTCCTACTACCGAAGTCTCCTACTACTCGTAGAAGAGTCTGCGAGTCGTAGTTTCCTCTCGTAGGAGGTAACAATGACATAAGATTCCTGATTACTTGCCATACGAGCCCCACCTACGAATTATAGAGCCCTCTATGAACCATAGTTAGGTCCCGTGAACTTGTGCCTGTGATAATTTGGATTACAAGGCCATAGTATGACTCATAGTCCTAATTATTAGTCATACCATGCTCTCATACCAGGCATCTGCAACTGATTTCTAACACTCCCACATCTTACAATACTAGTACTATGCAAATGAAACATGATATGATTTGATAAAATTAGTGTCCATTTTTAAACGTGTGTGAATCTCATGTTATAAGGCGATATAGGCATCTAACGCTTAATAGGGTCGAGTGTATACATGTTTTGTGTCAAATTGAGGAGATCACGACCCTAAGCAAAGTGAGAGAATTGAGGTGCTTACAGGACTTAGGAAGCTAACAGGTGAGTCACCTACTTGCTTAGCTTAAATTTGCTAGCTAAATGGAGACGAGGCCCGACATCGAATTTGTCCAAGTCCGATTATGAATAAAGTCCTTATTAAGGGTGTAACTTTAGCCTATGTTTAAGCATCATAAATGGACTATATTTTTGGCCCAAGAAGGATATTAAAAGAGCCCAAAGACATCACAATTTCTTTGATTCCCAAAACTAAGAGAAAGGGGAAAAATGGGCAGCAAAGGCCCATCAATTTGGATCCCCTTAAGGCCCAAGTGAAAGGGGCAAAATGTCACTTTAATCTACTGATAAAATAAATCTTAAAATGGAAAAAAAAAGTCGGCCAAAGTAATCCATTAAAAGGGGTTATAAGCAGCCCCTTCAACTTATTCTTAGACTAGGAAATTTTCAGCTTTCACAAAAGTTCTGTCTTATTCTTTCTTGACTTTGTAAAGAAGCCAAAAGAAGCTTTTAGGGTCCTTAAGGAGGCCCTCAACCTTCAAGGTAAAGGTAAGTGATTATAGTTGTGTGTTTAGTAAGGTTTCTTGATGAAAAACAAGAGACTATGTTGGTTGGGTATATGCTGAAAATTTTGGACAGCATGTCTTCCAAGATTGTTATACATTTTTTCTTGTTTATTTGGAAGATTTTCTCTTTTTGGTTGGATTTATTATGAAGGGAGGCTATTATTCTTAATGAATATTGGTTCTATAATGATATATGAGGGCTGTTGTACCATTTTACAGTCGGCAAAAGTAATTTCTTGTGTGATATCGTAATTGTGCTCGTAATAGAAACTTGTGGGCTGATTGATTGAGGACTATGGTCTCACATCCTCCACCTATTTTGAGGACTATTTTTGAAATTTTTTAGGACTGTTTGTATGTATAAATGTTGTGAGAACAGTTTAGTTGAATTTGGTAAAGTTTTGGAATCGTCAACATTGTAATGTAGCGAAGGGATGTAACATTATGCCACCTACTTGTATGTTGCATAGAATTTTTATCTCTTGTGCTTTGTGGGCTGTTGTAAGGCTGTTATGGCACTAAAATAGGCTGAACACGATATGTATATGATAATGTGTATAATAAAATACAATTAGGGGCGAAAAGGTTGAAAGAATATGCTCAGAATTATAATTATCCCCTTGCTGCCCGTGTGTGTATTTTTTTATGAGATTTGGCTACCAAGATGTGCTTATGGGCTGATAATGCTAGTTTTATCACCTACTATGTTGTAGATAAATATTTGGAGGAAGGGAAGGTTATCTCAAGGTAATAGCAAGGTCGTACAGCGAGGTATGTAAGACTACTTGATTTCGTATTACTTGGCATGAAACCGAGGTTCTTCCTTGGTACATAGAGGCTCTTATTTACTCCGACATAAAAAACAATCATGTCTCCACTCTTTCACATGTTCATATTCTCCCATATATAGTCACTTGCAAACCTGCATATATACTTGGATACCAAGATACACGACTTCATGCTACTAAATAAAGTTCATGTGTTGTTCTACCTCCTATGCATATCATTATTTGTGTAACCTACTCCTTTTATTATGGTACCAACAGCTGGATTTCATTATTTACATATCGTATGTTGTATCTACAGTCCTACAGCTCCAATATTTTGACCACCAAAAGAATCATCTCAAAAATAATTGAAAGATAAGTTATATTGCTTATTGATGGATGGTAACCCGAGGGGTGGAAGAATCACCTAACAAGGGTCGATCCTATCACGAGGGTAGCCTAAGGGGTTTAAGGAAAAGCCTAGCCAGGGCCGATCCCGATATAGATTTACCACTAATCAGCTGATCATTTGTATTACATGTTGTGCACAAATTATACAGTAAAGGTAAAGTAATAAAAAGAACATAAAGTACATGATACTACAGTATAACCAAAGGAGGTCTCTTATCCTACACTAGTGCATAGTTCTATTTGAGTTGTTGCTTCATATACAGTATTTTCTGCCTTACATATTCAGTACATTATCTTGTACTAACGTCCCTTATGGGGGACTTGCATTTCGTGATGCAGGTACAGGTGCTAACAGATCTCCCTAGTAGGCATATAGGATATCCAGCTGTTGTTACCAATCTCCAAGTTACTTCGGAGCTTTGTGCATCTAGAGCTTATGTTTTTGTATTGTATAGTAAGTCGAGACGGGGCCTGTCTCGACACTTATCAGATACCTTTCCCTTATCTAGTGGCTTTGTAGACTATGTAAATTAAAGTGTGGTCATGTCTCGTACTCTAGACACCGTGGCCCCAATGGCCTAGCCATATGCATTTCCTTTTGGCTTATTATTACTGTTTACTTTCTTAAAGGCGTGTTGAATGTAGACATCCCTTATAATATGTACAGAAAGGGCATGGATACAGGTTGGTTCTCCCGGGCCTCATTGGAAACGGGTGTCAGTCCGCCCTAATGGGACTTTGGGCGTGACAGAATTAGTATTAAAGTGGGTCATCCTAGGGAGTCTACAAAGCCGTGTCTATGTAGAGTCTTGTTTATCGATGTGTTGTGCACCACATTATAAGCAGGAGGCTACATTGAATTCAAGAGTTGTTACTTTCTTTTCATTCTTTAGATCATACCATAGAGCCAAGTGTAATAGGTGCATTATGTCTAACTCCTAAATTGTTTTGTACAGTAAGTATAAACAAATTTAAAGGGAAGGGAGTAGAAGTAGTGGTTGGTATACCAAGTCAGGTAAGACGATGAAATGAGGTTTAAGAGGAGTCTCTATCACAGACATCTCCAACTCCTCCATCTCCTGATGAACCTAGAAGTAGAGAAATTTACCTAGAACCACCTATTGATACTACCGTGCAGGATCTAGAAATGCAGTCCAACTATTCACTCGTATAGTTGCTGGCCAAGGTCAAAGGCAAGAAGGTTCAGTTATAGGTACAGGTGGTGCGCATTAGGCAGCTGGCACAAGGATACATGATTTTCTTAATTTGGACCCTCCATCCTTCACTGGGTCAGATCCTAATGAAGATCCCCAAGACTTTATTGATCAGATTCAGCGCACTTTAGATGTTATGCATGTGAGTGGTACAGAAGCTGTCGAGTTAGTGACATATAGGTTAAAGGGTGTGGCTATATTGTGGTATGAAGCTTGGAAGCAATCTAAGGGTATAGATGTGCCCCCAACTACCTGAAAGGAGTTCAAAGAGGCATTTCTTGACCATTACTTGCCATTAGAGATCCGAGAGGACCGTGCAGATCAGTTCTTGAATCTCCACCAAAGGAATATGACTGTGAGGGAGTATAGCCTTCAATTTAATTCCCTGGCCAGGAATGATCCTAATGTAGCTGCTACTACGGCGGATAGAGTTCATTAATATGTGGATAGATTGGATACGTACCTGGTCAGAGACTGTACCATTTCTTCCTTGAACAAAGACAAGGATATAGCGAGGATGCAAGCTTTTGCACAATCAGAGGCAAAGGAGAAGGACACAGGAATTAGAAAGGGCGCAGTCCAAGAGGGCCAGGTCTACAGGGCAGTTTACACCACCCCAAGGTGAGCTTAGGCCTCAATTTTTTAATAGACCGCCTAGGCCATTATCCTCCTACTCTACAGCCAGTGCTCCATCACAACTTTAGGGGTCTAGGAGAAATCAGTGTAGTCCAAGAAGTGAAGGGCAAGGTGCCCGGACAGCGGGATATTCAGCAGGCCAGCGAATGACCCCTGTGCAACCTTGTAAATAGTGTGGAAGAAGTCATTCAGGTATATGTCCTGTTGGTGCAGATGCATGTTATTGGTGTGTGCACCAAGGCATATGATGAGAGATTGGCCCGGGGAGACGTATGGGTGATATAGCACAACCTACTGGATCAGCTGTTGCATCATCATCGTCAGTTCCTCCATTAATTAGGGGTCAACAAGCACCTACGGGTTGTGGTAGAGGTATTAGAGGGCAGCTAGCTCTAGCGGAGTCCAGAATCGCACTTATGCTCTGGGGAGTTGGCAAAATTTGGAAGCTTCACCTGATGTGGTCATATGTACATTGTCCATCTTTTCACATAATGTATATGCATTAATTGAACTTGGTTCTACACTATCATACGTTACCCCAATAGTTGCTGGAGAGCTTAAGAGAACATCCAAATTATTGAACAAACCATTTGAAGTATTCACACTAACCGGTGAATTTAGTATGGCTAGAAGGGTTTATTATGACTGTGTAGTAATTGTTTGTAATCGTGACACATTGCCTGACCTTTTTGAGCTAGAGATGGTTGAATTCGATGTTATAATGGTTATGGATTGGTTATCTTCTTTCTATGCCATCGTAGATTGCCGAACTAAGAGAGTGTGCTTCCACCTTCCAAATGAGGTAGTTCTTGAATGGGGAGGCAATGTTGGGGAGCCAAAGAGTAAATTTATCTCTTATTTTAAGGCCACAAAGATGATATCTAAGGGGTATATATGTCATTTAGTTAGAGTGAGGGACATGGAGACAGAATCACCAACTCTTCAATCAGTTCCATTAGTGAATGAATTTGTTGATGTGTTCCCTGAAGAACATCAAGGCTTACCTCCAGAATGATAAATAGATTTTGGTATTGACTTATTTCATGGAAATCAACCCATTTCTATCCCTCCATATAGAATGGCCCTGGCAGAGTTACGTGAATTAAAAGAGTAGTTAAAAGACTTATTGCAGAAGGGTTTTAAAAGACCTAGTGTGTCCCCTTGGGGTGCACCAGTTTTATTTGTACGTATTAAGGATGGCACCTTGAGAATGTGTATCAACTATCGACAATTGAATAGGGTGATGATTAAGAATAAATACCCACTCCCCAGGATTGACGATTTACTTTATCATTTACAGGGTGCGAAATGCTTTTCAAAAATTGATTTGAGATCAGGTTATCACAAAGTGAGGGTGAAGGAGAAAGATATACCTAAAATTGCTTTCAAAACACGCTATGGTCAGTTTGAATTTCTTTTTATGTCATTTGGGAAAATAAATGCACCAGCAGTTTTTATGAATCTAAAGAACAGGGTATTTAAGCATTCTTAGATGTGTTCATGATAGTAGTTTTAGATGACATTTTGGTATATTCAAGATCCGAAGAGGACCACTCAAATCACTTATGACAAGTGTTACAGGTTCTTCGTGATCTACAGTTGTCTGCCTAGTTTTCTAAATGTGAATTTTGGCTAAAATCAGTGGCATTTTTGGGTCATATTATATCCAATAAGGGAATAATGGTTGATTCACAAAAGATAGAAGTTGTGAAAGATTGGCCAAGACCAACAACACCTGTGGAAGTTCGGAGCTTCCTAGTTTTGGTAGGTTATTACAGGAAGTTTTGTTGAAGGTTTTTCTTCTATTTCTGCACTTCTAAAAAAGTTTACACATAAGGTGACCAAGTTCCAATGGAATGATGCATGTGAAAGGAGCTTCCAGGAGCTGAAAAATAAG
Source organism: Solanum clarkiae (assembly GCA_011800125.2). NCBI lineage: Eukaryota > Viridiplantae > Streptophyta > Magnoliopsida > Solanales > Solanaceae > Solanum > Solanum clarkiae. The sequence continues at coordinate 1,181 of JAABOM020079304.1, read as the reverse complement.
CTAACTTCCGCACCTCTGCTAGTACTTCCAGAAGGAACTAAGGGGAATGCAGTGTATTGTGATGCTTCAGGAGTTGCCTTAGGGTGTGTACTAACACAATATGGTAGGGTAATTGCTTATGCATCTAGAAAGCTACATCCACATGAGAAAAACTATCCAACACATGATCTTGAGGTAGTAGCGGGTTGTCTTTTCTCTGAAAATATGGCACCACTATTTGTATGGGGTTCACTTTGACATATATACTGATCATAAGTGTCAACAATACATATTTAAGCAGAAATACATAAACTTAAGATAGCAGAGATGGCTAGAGCTAATAAAGGATTATGACGTTGATATATTTTACCACTCGGGGAAGGCAAATATGGAAGCCGATGCTCTGAGTCCTAAGGCAACCATGCATACTGGTGATCAAGCTGTGGTGAGTCAAGAAATGGCTAATGATATAGGTCAGCTAGCCAGTTTGGGAGTTCGCCTTCTTGAAACTCCAAAGGAAGGGGTGTACATAATGCAGCAGAGTTTTCATTAGTAATGGAGGTGAAAGAAAAATAGTTTGAGGATCCTGTTCTATGATAACTTAAGGAAAAGGTGAGTCTCGGTATGATAAAGGGCTTTGACTTTATACAAAATAGAGTACTTTACTGCCAAAATAGATTATGTGTGCCTGATATTAATGGATTAAGAAAGAAGATAATGGAAGAAGCTCATCATTCCCGATATTCCATCCATCCAGGACCAACTAAGATGTACCATGACCTGAAGGGAATATTTTGGTGGGGAGTCATGAAGAAGGACCTTGCAGAATTTGTAGCTCAATATCCAAATTGCCAACAAGTAGAACACCAAAAGCCAGGAGGTTATATGCAGTGTATAGAGCATCCAACATGGAAGTGGGATATGATCAATATAGATTTCGTTATCGGGTTGCCTCGCTCATTTCAGAAGTTTGACTCCATATGGGTAATCATTGATAGACTCACCAAGTCAACACACTTCTTGCCAGTCAGGAGTGTTTATACAACTAAAGAGTATGCCAAGCTATACCTCAAAGAGATAGTCAAGCTACATGGAGTCCCAATCTCCATTATATCTGTCCGGGGGGCTCAATTCACTGCAAAGTTTTGGAAGTCCTTCCAAAGGAGTTTAGGGACACAAGTGAATTTGAGTACAGCATTCCA
>JAABOM020079283.1:0-32665 GCA_011800125.2 Solanum clarkiae | reverse complement strand
ATTTTCGTATGTTGATGATCATCACAAACTTGTTTTCTTGAATTGAATGTTTTACATGAATTATTGCATAAACCCTAGTTATAATTTTTTAAAGATTGCATGAAAGAATATAGGGATTGAGTCTATAGCCTTGACTGTGAATGTTGATAGAGATTGCGATTATGATGTGAGAATGATGATGAGTTGATAGAACTTGATAGTCCTATGAGTTTCCATAAATGAACTCTAATAATTTGTCTATTCGATTATTCCTTAATGATTGCTCAAGTCCTTGAGCGGTTGATTGAAATGTTGATTGATGACATTATTAGAGTCTCTTTGAGACTGATTGAATGATGAGATGATTAGAGTCTCTTTGAGACTGATTGAATAATGAGAGCCTTCATAAGGTTGAGTTGAGATGAGTCATTGAGATGTATTGACTGGATGAATTGTTTTATGAGCATTGAGTCATGGGAGGAGTATCGAGCACTAAAAGAGTAAGAGTTAGTCTAACTCGCACTCGTCAAACTACATAGCTAAGCGTAGGTTAGTATTAGAATCGTTACGTCTTATTGTGGTTCCCTTTTGATAGAGTTTCTAAAACAATAGAAGACTTAACATTAACGGATAGCTGGGATTCCTAATGGATTCGATTTGTCCCCTACCTGGAAAGTATGAGATCGCTGTGGCAACAACAACGGTTTGTTGTACAATCAATAGCTCATAAGTGTTTATTTTCAGATAACAGAAACTCCCAAAAAGTTCCTACCTTGAGTATTCTGAGTCGAGATGTGATGAGATGAGAAATGATATGATGAAATGAGTTAAGACGAGTCCTTTTGAGATGAGTCTGATTTGATTGATGAGTTGATTGGTTGATGGGTCACTTGTCTACTCTTTATTCTTTCCTTAGATAGACATTTGACATATTGATTGGTTCCCATATTGAGTTGATTATTATTTCTATATTGTTCTACCTATTTCGGTTTCACTCAGCTATTTCACATACCAGTACATTCTAAGTACTGGCGTCCCCTTTTGGACTGCATCGTATTATGATATAGATATGCAGGATAGAGGTCATCAGCAGGCGAATCGTTGAGGACCTTCGAGCGTTTAGCAGATTGGTGAGCCTCCCCTACTTCGGAGGATTCATTAAATTATTTTTCATGATGCTTTAGAGTTAGAGTTGCTTATATTTTATTTTAATTGAGGTAGCCATGGGTTTGTCATTGACATCACTTAATAGTGATAAACGCTTCATAGACTAGAGTCAGAGGTTGATGTTGGAATTGTGAGCTAGTTTTTTCCTACTATCCTTTCATTATATTATTATTTGAGACTAGATGATTAGATGTGCTTATTTATTCCTTATGTCTTCCACTGATTTGTAGAATGTGCAAATGGATGAATGTGATGAATCCAAGTGGTTCGCTTGGGGACTAGCAATAGTCTCTGGGTGCCGGCCACGTCTTGAGTTCCCTCCCAGGGCGTGACAATTATGCTACTAGTTAAAATTAAATATTAAAGTATTATATTTTAAAAGAAAAAAATTATAAAATAAAATTCACTTCCCCACTTCCTCTCCCCCAAAGGCTTTTTCGAAAAAATTCTCTCCAGGCGATTATTCTCTCAAAAAACCCTAACGACGACAACCATACTATTGGTGATCAATGGTTACACTGGCCACTAGGCAACCATTAATGGTGGCTGCTCAGACATCTCCAACTACTGGTGTGTAATGACCCTCTAGGTCATTTCTGTGATCCTAATATTGCAAAATGATCATGGGCTATTTATTATTTATTGATATTGACTGTTCGATCATTGGGGGAATCATTTGACAATTATATAACTTTTTGATTTAAACAAGAGGTTATGGCCGTAAAATAAATTTTTTCAGGTAAAGTCCTACTAAATAGTCTCGTAGTAAAATTCTGACGGTTCCATCAGATCCGGAAGTGCTAAATTAGGCTAGGAATATGCTTAGTGTAATTATACTGAGTTTTGCAAATTTTAGCCGGCGAACAGGTCAGTAATGGACTTTAGTTAACATCCTTGGTGGCCGTACCTTAAATAGAAATTCTGATAGCACTATTGGATCCGAAACATCAACTTTGATCTAGGAGGAGCTTTCGTTTGATTTGTGGGGCTTCCGGGTGTATTTTGGCACCTTCGATAAACTCCAATATTGGGAAATGGGACCCATATTGGGATGAAACGACCTTCAATGGGAATTTCGACTACATTATTGAGTTCAAAATGTCATTTCCGATCAGATTTCATATAAGAATTACATTTTTGGGACTCCAAATGAGACCAAAAATTGAAATTAAGTTTGAACAATTGCTGAAAATTAAAAGAGGCATTACTAACCTAGCCCACTGGGGAGGTGACACATGGAAAGTCAGTTAAGACTGGATATATATGGATCCAATTTCTAGAAACGACGAAGAATGAAGCAAAACTTTGAATTGCGGTTTCTCTCTCATTTTTTATTCAATCTGGGTGATTCAAACTTGTACATTTTTCCAAGAGAAACATCGTGGAATTGTCAGAAGTTGATTTAGTCACGCCGTTTGAGGTAAAAATTTTAGTTTTTTTGCTGTATTTCGAGTATGTTTTTGGAAACTTCGAGTTGCGATTTCTTGTCTGTTTTGAGTCAGAATTTGATGAAATTTGGGTCTACTTTGTGTATATTTGCAAGATGTACGTCATGATAGTGTCAGAATAATTTGATAGTACTCCGTTTGGTGTGGAAATCTGATTTCAGCTGCTGGTCACGTTATTTTTTTTCGGAGAATTTGAAATATGATATCTCGATCGTTTCTTACCAAACTTAAGTGAAATTTGGGTCTAAATTATACTAATTTTGAGACCTACTTTGTGGTATATTTGGATTGTATTAATGTGACTATATTTATAAGAAATTTGGCTAGAAATGAAGCTATACGTATATGCACTTTCTGATAAGAAATGTCATTTGTTTTTGGGTTGTTTCTAATTATTCTGAGCTTCGTTTTGAGCTCAATTTTTAGCTATAGACTTGGCATTGGGCCCATTTTCTCTGTTTAATCACAATTGACCTATTCTTCCTAATTTCTTGAGATATTATAGCCAAAATCATCATAATTACCTTATGATTCATATTTTGACAGCTGAGCGACATTGGGGATTAGTCAGATAGGGCAAAACTCATGTAAATTGATCCGGAGCACGTGGATTCGCCTTCCAGGTAGAATAGGATTTCCTTACCTCTAGACTAAGCTGAAATACATATATATTGGGAGTCAGTTTGTGGTTGGAAGTCTCGAGTAAGATAAGTATATATGTCGTGAGACTGATTGTTAGTTAGGTCTCTTTCTATGCATTTAAACACTATTGTGAGGATTTACTAATACCTATTTTCCTGGATGGCTGTTGTACCTAGTATATGGAGTAACTATTGTTATTTTGGGGTACTTATGGATGTTCTAGATTGTACTAGCTATGACCATTGTAGTAGCTGAGTTCTAACACTGTAAAACCACGATAAGGCCTGGTAAAGGCTGGATATGGGCTAATGCCCTGTGACAGGTATATATTCTAGCTTAACTCCTATCTGTATGAATGTGTAGACTGATGATACTGAGATATGCTGACTGTGAAGCTATTGTTGATTATATATCATTCTGTGGATTGACTCTGGTATAGATATGATTCTGATGGGCCACTTTGTTCAGGATACCTATGATACAGCCGTACATTGGATTGATTCTGATATATATATGAATTTTCTAGACTTACTTGTTCTGGATACTTGTGGTATACCTATTGGTTACAATTTGGGTCTGAGACCCCAGTGATTACGTATTTGGGGCTAGGCCTCGTTGCTTGATTTTTCTTGGGTTCGAAACCCATATTTACTCAAAGTACATGTGATTGACTGGAACATGGTATATTTGGATATGGGTGGGCATGAACCTACATTAGTTTGTGAGGCTTATACTTATGTATATAACTATTAGTCCTTATGCATTTGTTATCTCTACCTGAGGCTGGGGTTAGCTAGCATTATCTGAGGTATGACATAAGGATATGTGGGATGGATTGTGTGATATATATATATATATATATATATATATATATATATTGTTATAAGTGTCGTCGCGTACATTCACTCTGGGCACGATATGACTTTCGAGTTCTGGATCCAGATAGATTGGTTGAGTGAGGGATTGTTTCGTTACCTCAAGCTTAGATAAACCTCCCAGTTGCTATTCGAGCTCCAATGGTCACGTCTGAGTGTTTGATACCCAAGAGTCGCACCTCGTGGTCTGAGTTTAGTGAACACGACTGAGATGCAGAATTGCGAATGTCAATTCTGAGGTCCGAGCACCAATTGATCTTCATTGGGTTCGAGACTCGGTTGATTTTCCTTGGGTTCGAGGCCCAATTGATTTTCTTAGGGTTTGAGGCCCTATTGATTGTCTTAGGGGGGTTCTTTATCTCGTGGGGGATACGTCCCACTGTTCTACATATTGTCAGACCATTTGGCCTTGGCTGACTGCCCCGACTAGAGGCTAGGTCGGGAAGGGGGTTCGAGGCCTTATTTGATATTATAAGGATTCGAGGACCCATGTAACTATTAGGGGTTCGAGGCCCACGTGATATTGGTTACTGGATAGTTCAAGGGCCCGATTAGTTACCTGTGGATCCACATACCTATACACACCCTAATTGTGCATGAGTGTACCTTTTGGGCTTATGGGGGCTCAGGAGGCATCCAGGCTTAGACACTAGGGCCTCACACCCACGTACAGCTGACCCCTAGATCATGTGATATTGTGAGTTGGGTTTCATAAGTTCTGGTGATTCTAGTAATCAGATTGTGTGTGGTTGTACCTTCTAGGTTTATGGGGGCCCAATCTGCGTGCATGCATAGATATTAGGGCCTTACACCTGCATATAACACCATGTCTCAGTCCGATAATAATTGTGGTTTGGCCATATGTTGTATTCAGACACTGACCTTATATATGTAGTTTGGATTTGTATGTGTAAATCTCTATTCTAGTTATGTTTGTAGATATGTATATTTTATCTTGAGTCTATAGTAGCTCTGTACAATTGACTTTTAGGTTCCGGGTAGGTTTCAGTTATTTATGCTGTTGTGTTTGTTATAGTTTGACTAGAGAGCTAGGACAGGTACCCTATGGCTTAGGTAATGGCTAGCCTGTAGATGGGATCTAACATGCGCCATCATGACTTGAAAGGTCAGGTCGTGGCAAGGTGGTATCAGAGCCTAAGGTTCATTCGTCTCATCTATGCAAAGTTGCCGTCTAGTAGAGTCTTGTGGATTGGTGCGGAGATTTCCGTTACTTATCTCTAGGAGGCTATGGGATGTTTAGAAAACTTCTTATGTTATTGATTCTGGTTGTCTGATATTTTCAATAGTTCATTGAAATCTTAAAACCTTATTTGATTTTCCCTTTCACGAGTATGCAGGCTTTGGGCAGGCTCTGGGCAAGATAGTGCTGCATCGTCAATCCCAGATAGGGAGAAACCCCCAGAGGCCATTGAACAGAGACTGTATACCTTTAAGTTTTGGCAGTTGGATAGGAAGAATATCAAAATTGAGATTATAAGAGCCCAAAGATATGCTTTGTAATCAGTTACTAGTCTAGTAGTCACTGTGTATGGAACTAAGGGATATGTTGTTGAGGTTGGGACTTTGTAACACAGATACCGTACGTTATATGTTGTTTGAAGGTTGCATGGGTTGTGAATACTTTTGATAAAGATTATATAGGTGGAAGGAGATGTGACTGAGGTAATACTAAGCATGGGTGCTCTCTATATATCCGTATTTGATTATTTGGTTGTTGGTCTTACCCATTGGGCTTCTTGATGCGGATAAGTATGCTATACCTGGTGAAATTCTGAGTAATGATCACATATGTTATGATTGTACATTGTTAGGGGGCTAATTATAAGTCAAATCCCTGTGATTTATACATATGATCCTTTTGTTGTTTGATTATTGTAGTGTGTAATTGGATGTGAGATTTACATAGTACTTGAGAGATGGGCTATCAGTTATACCCCTGGCTACATCTTGTGCCTTTATGGTTATGATCCTGTTGTGATGATTGTGTTCATATGTGGTTCTCCTAATTCCTTGGTGACTTGATTGTTAGATAAATGCTATACTCGGGGGCTTAATTGGGTTGTATATTGTTGGATGGGGCATGGTTGCATTATCAACTAAGTTGTCATCCACTTTGCCCTGGTGACTTGTTGTAATTGTCAGTTGGCTGGGGTTGTGTTACTTGGATTCCTAGATATGCTGCCAATGGTGATGTTGATCATTTTGCTGGATTGCCTTGTATTTGAGTTATGATTTTACATTGTTAGTTGCATTGCTTAGCTTATTGCCTACTTGAGTATGGGTTTTGGTCTTCTTTTATCCTAGGTCGGGTATCAAGGTAGTGGAAGGTCTCTTCTATTAGTGAGGGATCGAGTATAGCAACTCTTTAAGATGGCGATGTGATAATTGAGACTTCTACGACATAGACGTTCTGATCGCAGTGAGTCACCAGGTATGTCTTTTGCTGATTTGCCCGGATTGCCTCCAGACAGGGATGTTATGATGCTATAAAGATTAGACTATTGTTAAATTGAGATCAGGGCAGAGGATATCCCAGAAAAATTGCAGTTAGACCCGGCATGGCAATTACTAGATTCTAGTTATGTTGTTGGGCTAATTAATGCCTCTGTTGTGTGTACGGATCAGATAACTTGTGTGTAATGGTCACATTATTATGGTGGACCTATTGAGGCCCGTACTTGCTTGGACTTGATTTATTACATACTACATTACTGTTGTTGAGCTGTTAGGTGTTGAAACAACCACACCTTAGGTAGTTGGGGCGATGTGTGTCAGGTTGGATTAGGAAAGTGGGCTATGAGTTATATAACATTGATTTGCTGTAATTCTAATAACTGATTTTGGGGCTGGCAAGTATGTAATTAGTATTATTTCATCTTCTTTACTCGTGGTACCTCGCTTGCGACTGAATGATAATATTTGATTGGGTATTGTGATGAAAAATGTGATGCATACCTGTGTATGAAGGAATATATAAGGAGTCTGCTGGTGTTTAATATAGTGTATTTTATGTGGTTCTAATTATATGATGGTTGTGAGGATACGAGTGATTAGTGCCGGCAAAATGAACCTATATTTTGGTAACCCGCCCAACCCGTCCATATTTTAGTAGTTTGAGTGAGTGACTTTTTTATGGGTAAAATATGAGTTTAAACCCATATTTAACCCATAGAAATATGGGTATTTATGGATAAAATGTGGGTAAACTATGATTTAATCAAATGGGTTAAGCTTTTAACTTTTTCTCGCTCAAAATTCATTTTGTTTTCTAATTTTTTATTAATGTTTTGTTGACTTAAATATTTTGAAAATATGAATTTAAATAAACTTATTTTCTTCAAATTTAAGAAAAAGAATTTACCTCTAAAAAGTAGGAAATATTTGTCAAAATTCTCCTACAATTACAAATTACAAATTCTTTTCGTACTCCATCCAATATCACGATCCCTCCACAAGCCCTCAACCCCCACCCTTTCCACCCCAAAGAAAATTATTTTTTTTAAAAATCTTTTTTCTTTATAAAAAATGTAAATTTTATTATAAAAGTTGGAAATACGGTTGAAAAACTTGCTATAGTGAGAAAACCCAACAAAATGAGTCATTACAAATTAAGGTTATAAGCATGAAATCAACATGAGAAAAATTAAAAGTTGATTTTTTTTTAAAAAAAATTGAATTTTAAAAATATTATTTTTTAATCCCACACCAATAATTGACCCCCTCTCAGTTTGAATGTCGGGATTGGATTCCGAGTCGAAAGTTGTATGTCGAGTTCCATTAGAAGTTGGGTCCTACGATTAACTTGGAATCGAGAGTGAATCCCAATTTAAAGGTTGAATCTCGCATTGGTTGTCGAATTTAGTTTTATAATATAATACAATTAAATAAAATATTTTTAATATTTTTCATCCAAAAATAAAGTAAAGTATTTAATCCATGTTGAATTGTAAAGTAGAGTATTATTTGCTCGTTAAAATATGGATAAACTAGTATTTTACCCAATTCATTTCTTATCCAACCCATTTTTACCTATTTAAAATATGGGCGGACTGAATTATTACGTATTTTATGTCGACCCATTTTTAACCAGCCCAAATTTGACCCAACCCGCCCATTTTCCACCACTATGAGTGATTGATATGTGGATATCTATCATCATTTTGGAGCTACTAATGACTGTTATGTCAATATGCTGTTATCACACCTATGATTACTGTTGATTGATTGAACAACAAGAGAAAAGGGGCTAGGCCCTTGCGGTGAAATATAATTACATTAGCTATTGCATGTACTATGTTAGTATTAGTGAGCCGGGAAGCAACCTGGGGTTAGGTTTAAGGATCGTTTGCATAGGGGAATAGGAAACAAGATAAGGTCTGGATATGAGGAATATGACTACAGTCGAGGATAATTGTGATTGGCTGGGTATCGGCTAGTATGCCGAAGGCACATATATTTAGCCTTTGATATCCTATTATGTGTTAGCGGATTGAGTTGACGGACTGAGGGATTGTTCTTCTAATGATCCATTATAGATTGTTTTGCTAATTCTCGATTGCATACTGATGAGTCATTATATTTTCAATTAGCCGGGGTGACCGGAACTGTTGTTTGATGCTGAGCATGCCTAGGACTGTCATATTCAATGTCTATTTTGAGTTTGTTGTTAGGATTCTTATGTGGTTTGGATAGGAGTCTTCAAGTACTTCATCATTCTTACTTTCACAGATGAAAGTTCAATTAGTGAGGGATGTTGTTATGACCTATAAATATTTTATCAGTTTGAGCATTTGCGAAGTGATCATGAGCTATTTATGACTTATTAACACTGATTGTTCAATCGTTGGGAGAATCATTTGACAATTACATAGCTTTTTGAGTTAAACGAGAGGCTATGGTCGTAAAATGAATTTTCAGGTAAGCTCCTACTAAATGACCTCATAGTGATGGTTCCATCAGCTCCAAAATGACTAAATTAGGCTAAGAGCATGCTCGATATAATTATATTGACTTTTGCAAATTTAGCTACCGGACAGGTCAATAATTGACTTTAGTCAATGTCCTACGTAGACGTGCTTCAAATGAAATTTTGACCGCAACATTGGACCCGAAACGTCGATTTTGGTCTAAGAGGACCTTTCGTTTGATTTTTGAGGCTTCCAGGTGTATTTTGGCCCCTTTAGTAAACTTTAATATTGGAAAAATGGGATCCATATTGGGATGAAATGACCTCCAATGGGAATTTCGATTACACCGTTGAGTCTGGAATGCAGTTTCTGATTAGATTTCACATATAAATTATATTTTTGGGACTCTGAATGAGGCCGGAGTATTAAAATTAAGTTTGGGCAGTTGCTAAAAATTAAAAAAGGCGGCCCCGAGATGGCCCACTGGGGAGGTGACACATTGCAAGTCGGTTAAGACTCGAGACATATATATCCAATTTCCAGAAACAATGAAGAATGAAACAAAACTTTGAATTGCGATTTCTCTCTTAGTTTTGATTCAATTTGGCGATTCGAAAGGCTGACTTATGCATTTTCTGTGAGGAACATCGTAGATGTGTTGTAAATTGATATAGGCGCGCCGTTTGAGGTAAAAATCTTTATTTTTTGGCTATATTTCGAGTATGTTTTTGGAAACTTCAAGTCGCTATTTCTTATCCATTTTGACTTGGATTTCGGTGAAACTTGGATCTATTTTGTGTATTTTTGCAAGACGCACATCGTGGTAATGTTAGAATTAATTTATAGTCCTCTATTTGGTGCAAAAATTTGATTTTAGCTGTTGGTCATGTTATGTTTTTTTCAGAAAATGCTATATATGATATCTCAGTCGTTCTTTATCGAAATTAAGTGAAATTTGGGTCTAACTTATACTACTTTTCGATACCTATACCATGGTATATTTGGATTCTATTAATTTTACTATATTTATAAGAAATTTGGTTAGGGAGTAGCTGTACGTATATGTACTTTTTGATAAAAAATGTCGTTTGTTTTTGGGCTGTTTTTAATTATTCCGTGCCTCATTTTGAGCTCAATATTTGGCTATAAACTTGAGGTGACATAAGGATCATTATCGGGGTTATTTTGATAGTTTGGGTGTGGGCTCGATTTTCTCCATTTTAGTCGCAATTGACCTATTCTCCGTAATTTCTTGAGATATTATAGCCAAAATCACCGTAATTACATTATGATTCATATTTTGACAGCTAAGCAACATTTATAGTTAGTCAGACAGGTTAAAACTCCCGTGAATTGATTCAGAGCATGCAGATTCACGTTTCAGGTAGGCTAGGCTTTCCTTACCTTAGACTGAGCTGAAATACATATATATTGGGAGTCGGTTTGTGGTTGGATGTCCTGAGTAACATATGTATATATGTCGTGATACTGATTGTTAGTTAGGTCTCGTTCTATGCATTCAAACACCATTGTCAGGATTTATTAATACCTGTTTTCTTTGATGGACGTTGTACTTAGTATATGGGGTAACTATTGTTGTTTTGGGGTGCTTTTGGTTGTTCTGGATTGTACTAGTTGTGATTACTGCAGTAGCTGAGTTCTGGCACTGTAAAACCATGATAAGGCCTTGTAAAGGCTGGATATTGGCTAATGCCTTGTGACAAGTATGTATTCTGGCTTATCTCCTATCTTTATGAATGTGTAGCCTGATGATACTAAGATATGTTGGCTATGAAGCTATTGTTGATTATATACCATACTGTGGATTGACTCTGAAAAGATATGATTCTGATGGGCTACTTTGTTCGGGATGCCTATGATATAGCTATGCATTTGATTGATTCCGGTATAGATATGACTCTCCTGAACTTGGTTGTTCTAGATAATTGTTGTATACCTATTGATTACGTTTTAGGTCTGAAACGCCAATGATTATATATTTTGGGCTAGGCCCCGTTGGTTGATTTTTCTTGGGTTTACAACCCATTTTTTCTCAAAGTACTTATGATTGACTGGAACATAGTGTATTTGGCTTTAGGTGGGCATGACCCTACATTAGTCTGTGAAACATATACTTTTGTATACAACTGCTAGTCCTTGTGCATTTTTTATTTCTACCTAAGGCTGGAATTAGCTAGTGTTATCTGAGAGATGGTGACATATGGATGTGTGGGCTGGATCGTGTGGTATATATATGTTGTGAGTCTCGTTACCTACGTTCACTCTGGGCAAGATATGATTTTGGAGTTATGAATCTGGACACATTGGCTGATTGATGGATTGTTCTATAGCTCGAGCCTAGATGATGCTCCCCGTCACTATTCGAGCTTCGATAGCCACATTCGAGTGTCTGAGACCCCTGAGTCATGCCTCATGGGTCCGAGTTTGGTGACCACAACTGAGATGCCAGGTGGTGGATGCCAATTCTGAGGTTTGAGCACCAGTTGATTTTTCTTGGGTTCGAGGCCCAGTTGATTTTCCTTGGGTTTGAGGCCCAATTAATTTTCTTGGCGTTCGACATCCTATTGGTTGTGTTAGGGGAATTCTTTCTACCGCGTGGCATATGTCCCACTGTTATATATATTGTCAGACCATCTGGCCCTGGCTGACTGTCCCGACTGGTGGCCAAGTCGGGAAGAGGGTTCGAGGCCTCATTTGATATTATAGGGGTTGAGGCCCTGTGTGACTATTAGGGCCCCAAGGCCCCATATGATACTGGTTACGAGATGGGTCAAGGGCCCGGTTGATTACCTGTGGATCCACACAACTATACACACCCTGATTGTGCATAAGTGTATCCTCTTGGCTTATGGGAGCTCAGGGGGCATCCAAGCTTAGACATTAGGGCCTTACACCCCCGTACAGCTGACCCTAGGATCATGTGATATTGCGAGTTTGGTTTCATGAGTTCTGGTGATTCTATCAATTAGATTGTGTGTGGGTGTATCTTTTGGGTTTATGGGCGCCTAGTCAGTGTACAAGCATAGATATTAGGGCCTTACACCTGCATACAACACTATGTCTCAGTCCGGTGGCAGTTGTGGTTTGGGTCTACTCGTGTTTCGTCAGTTAGTATCATTGCACACCACTTGGATTGGTTCAGTTGGGATTCTGTGATTCTCTAGAAATGCTTACTCCTTGATTATAGTTTTGATTTTCTCCATTTACTGTTGTTATGTATATTTGAGCCTTCTATATTTATAGTACTTCACTCGTTCGGCCGATAATGCATACTGGGTTTCTGTTACCGGTACTCACCCCTACATTGTTGCATCTTCCCATGGTGTAGGTCAAGGTACTTGTCATAGTTGCTGATTTAGGGTTTTGTAGGAGATTCAGGAGACAGTGGTGAGCATCAACAACTTTGGATATTCTGCAGTCTCCTTCTATTTCGATGGCCATCTGTTGTATTCAGACACTGGCCTTGTATATGTAGTTTGGAATAGTATGTGTTAATTTCTATTCTGGTTATGTTCGTAGATATGTATATTTTATCTTGAGTCTATAGTAGCTCTGTACAGTTAACTTATAGGTTCTGGGTAGGATTCGATTATTTATACTATTGTGTTTACTATGGTTTGACTAGAGAGCTAGGACAGGTACCCTATGACTAGGGTAATTGTCTTGCCCTGTCGGTGGGATTTAACAGGCGCCATCATAACTTGAAGGCCGGGTCGTGACAAGGTGTGAACAATACAATGATGATGACTTACGCTATGGCCCTACAACCAACGATGGAGAAGAAACAACCACTTCCTAGAAAGAAAAATGCGTGCCTACATGGTAAGCCACACGTAGTATGGGAAAAGGATGAGATTGGGCAGATGATAAGAATGAGGATTTACAATATGCGATGATGGGAAATTTTTTTTGTAGATGGCTGGTATTTCTCCCCAGCGCAGGCAAGTGTACGTAGTCTGAATAAGTAATATAGTGGCCCTGAGTAAGGGCCGCGATATCGAACCCAAAGAATTTAAATAAAATTGGTATACAATCCAAGCTATTATGTTTAGGGTGTTTTTAGTCAAAATGGTGGAAAGATTTGGGGAAAAATTAAATAACTAATTAAAAAACTAAACTAGACTGGCTTGTTGTTAACTATCAAATTAAGAGCGATTCCGAGATTGTAACCTTATCGACACTGCTTTAGTCCCAAAGTTCGCATATATGTCTGGGTTCCTGACTACTGATTCACAAGGTTAAAATTACCCAAATAGGGTTGCATGCCTCTATTGGTCTATAGTTATTGACTGCCTAACTACATTGTTGGACTGTGCTTTAACGTTATCTTCCTGTATTATGAGCCAAGCGAGGTGTAAGGGTAGTTGTCACAGGTCTCCCTTACACGAATCAATCTAGTTTTCGAGTTGAACAAGCTCTCTATACTACTGTGTTCTATCCATTCCAACATCTCTCGAATCCAGAATGAACAACAAGTTTACTCCCTAGTTGATCAGGCTTTGAAGTATAGATTTAAGTAGTATACAAGTAGTCAAAAGATACCCATTCATACATGTCAAAAATCAAGAACTAAAATATTGTCTATGGCTACAACCCCAAAATATGGGAGAACTAGCCACTCACAGTAGGTTCACATATCATGAATAAGCTAAAAATCATTAACAACCAAGAAAACAAAAATGACAACTAACCAAAATAGCCCTAGAAAGAGTTTTTAGTTGTCTCCTCTACGTTCTTGCTAAAACAAAATATGAAAAAGCTTAAAACAAAATATAACTTAAAATTTCGTAATTCAATTTTTTCCCCATGTATCCTCAAATTCCATGACACGGACAGACATGATTTGAGCAGGACTTCACTTTATTTGCTGACTGGACTAATTTGCACTATTTTTGCACAAGTCTGCAATGTGGACTGTGCAATATTTTCTGTTTTACGCCTTTTTCTTCTCCTTTTCAGCTTGCACAACTTTTCCCAAGTCTGTGATGCACACTTGATTATTTTTGCTGGTTTAACTGATTTTTCTCCTTCAGTTCTGAGTTGTGTTCTTCCTCCTTATCCGAGTCTGACTCTGGGGTAGCATAATTTGATCAGAATCTGCAAAAACACAAACAAACAGTGCACGTATCCCTAGATTAGCAAAATAAATGAAATCACACTACAAACACCTAGACTCTATGGATTTACCCTCTAACTAGGCTCTATTTATGGGTATTTTTGGCTAGTTCGGCGTATAAATATACCTCATATATCAATGTAGACTCATGCAGAATTTCAGTTAATAGGTCATCTAGTCACCAACCTCACATGATTATGTACCCTCAACAGAAGAATTACCCATGCACCCCTGTAAGAACCTAGACAAAGGATCAAGAATGGGTACGCAATCAACTCTCTCTTTCCCAAAAGATGTCTTATGTTGCTTCTAGTTCCCATAGGCTTAACCTTAATGTATGACTTCAACCTAGTTAGAATCTAACTAAAAGGATCACATAGATCTTTTATTTGGTTGTAATGTAGGCGATGGGCTGGTGGGGTACATTTATAGATATAGCTAACATGGCTCGATTCCCAAGCGCTTATAGCTTACACTAAAATTTTTACTCCATCACCTTTAAGCCTCCCTAATTCAACACCCTTTATTGTATCTATAAAGTATAGAACTTCAGAATACTATTTACTATTTAATTTTTTTATTACTAGTATTATTTTTTTCTTATATATTTTTTTTCAAAACAATGGCCCCGTGTGATGGGTCCGCGACACATACTGGTCGTGGACCAGCACTAGTTCAGGAAAATTTTTTTCTGCTTTTTCTTTTATTCACTACACTACCATTTATCCTTTCGGTGTCCATTCACTACACTACCATTATTCACATGAATTCACAATTAAGCACATACATTCCTGGCGTACAAGATTCAAACATTAGCTTACTAGGAGTTCAAGTGATTAAGTTATCTAGGTTTGCATGCTTGACATACAATGCTTGTTTATACAACTATCGACACTCTAAATGAGACTCAATTTGAGGAATACCCTTAGGACGGTCGTCATCCATTCATCATAGGGCAACATCACTCAACTATGACTACTACTAACATTCACAACCACAATACTCAACAAACACATTTATAACTAAGATAATTCATAAAATAAAACATTCACATACCTACTAGCATTCAAGTATCACATACTTAATACTTACATACCACATGAAAAATGAAAAATGATGTCCAATGGAAAACAAAAAAAACATAAAGTCTTAGTATAGTCAAATTAAACAGAATAAAGCATAATCAGTAGAATACTCCCACCCCACACTTCAACTTAGCATTGTCCGCAATTCTAACCATACATAACTTGTGAAGTGGGAGCAGGGTGCTTACTCCTCTAGGCCGGACAAGATGGGCTCACCCCCAACACTGACAAGCAACTCTTTCTCGATCTCATTCTCCTTTACATCTAAAGCGGTCTGCACCTCATTAGGGTCCGTGGGGATGTCATCCTCAATGGGATCGACAAACTGAGGCCCGATGCTAATACTGCATTGGCGTGGGCATTGAGAAGGTAATGAGATTCTACCTCCTCAACCTCCTGCTGTGTGGAGGCACCCACCTATATAGTGTCTCAGCATCTGGAGCCCGTACATGCGTGCGATGATCAGCTCATTTCGATGGCTCCACTCACTTGTAGTGATCACTGGACCAGTAGACTCCTCAGGCCCCTTAATGTTGGTGACATTATAGGGAGGGGCCTCAATGCATGGACAATAGTTGAGATCCTCCGTGAGAACACCTACATGATTAAATAACTCTGTGATAAGGCCACCAAATGCATACCTGCGTCCCCGGTGCACCGGAGCCTTCCACATGGCTAACTTGAAAATAACCCCAAAATTTAGCTCAACCCCAGTCATCAATGCAAAAGCCAAACACACTCGATCTCTCATGACAGTTGTGAAATGCTGCCCTGGAAGAAAAAGTGGGCCACTATCTTTACCCAGACATGAGCCTCCCTGTTCACATGCGTGAAGGGGAAGGACTGATAGCCCTTGTAAGCATGGCGAATCCACTTAGCAGTGGAATTCATCTCGGCGAGAGTGTGGCAGATGGCCTGTAAGGGGGATGAATCTGTAGCACTGTGAAGGTACTCACGGGAACATCCATGGTGCCTAGGACCCTATTAATAGCTAGTGGAGTGATATTCACCTTCAACCCCTAAACTGTCACCACCTGGGACCGTGGCGCTTTCTTCATATTAGCTTACAACTCCTGAACAATACTAAGGTTACAATGCATCGGCTCATCAAATAAAATTTTTAGGTAGTATTCCATGCAGCGATGGTATATCTGTGGGTAATCTCGTGCCAAAGAGTCAGCATCTATAGGGACGTTAGAAAGTACTTAGTTTCATTATACACCCGGTACTAGCGCTGTCATCCTTGTCCATAGCCTTAAGCCCATAGCATAACTTCTGACCCCATGCTCCAGGGCTTTGGGTACCTCTGGGATGCCCCTCGCCCGTCTCCTACTGCTAGAGGTACCTTCCTCACTAGCCTGTCCAGTTCTTCGTGCACAGGAAGCCATATGAACCTACAAACATAAATAGACATCATCAACACATATGCACAAAACATGATCCCTGCTACACTACCTCAAGTACATCCAAACCCACACTTAGATTTAGTCCACGAATTGAGAAGGTACTCAGACTTCCCAACTCAAGACGGACTACTAACTAAAATCCGATAGCATAACCCTACACTTTAGTTCAACAATATAACCCTGACGCTTTAGTTCCACACTTACACTACCCACACATTCACAATCTTGTTGAAGGAAAATATGACAAACATTCAACCCAACAAGTACATTCTAGCACAATTCAACCTGAAGCGGCACAAAATAATGTATAATGCTTCAACAAACAACCCCATACTTTGAATTTTCCAAAACCCAACAACAATAGTCCACATTAACAACAATTTAAGCACAATATTACAAAATCCCCAATTTTCCCCAAATTTACCCCAATTTTCGGCCTAGGGTTTTCACCCAACAATGCCATGCATAAAAATTCTTCTATTCAAGAAATTAGGCCTAAAATCTCAACACCCAACAACAAACAACTAATAATAATCAACAAGAACAAGGTAACCCACTTGAGTTTACCCGAAGAAGCATAACAAAATTCAAACTCTTAATAAAGAACAAGAAAAATTAGTGAAGAACACTTACTTGACTTGAAGAATGTAAGAGTGATGTTGAATTTCTTGCAGAAACTAGGAGTGCCTCGCGGATTAAGTTGAATTTTGAGTGTTTAAGGGAGTAAAACTGGAGAGAAAATTGAAAAAAGGGGGTTGGCATCAAGTTTAAGTGAGAAAGAGTGAAAATAAATGTGGGTAGAGGGGGTTTAATAGGGGTGGGGTAGTGTGGGGACATGACATCCTAGGCACGGGTCCGCACCAGAGGCACGATGCGCCTTGGTTGCACACCACCCCTTATTATTTTGGTTTTTAAGACATACCTAGGTGCCAAAATTAGTTCATATCCGCGACACAGGCACGTCGCATGCTTGGCACGGACAGACAATGTTTCGGGGCTCAAAAAATTTATTTTTTGAGCTTCGGACCCCGACCACTGGAATATGCTATAAAAGAATGAAACAAGTTAATTCATCCAAAAAATACAAAAAAAATACCCAATGATCGTCAAAAATTGAAGATGCAAATTTTTCGCACCAAAATGCTCATGGTTCGGGACGCGCCACTGTCACAGATCTGCACTTGATGTAATTTTTTTAACTTTCTATGGGTTTTATTTTTAAATCAAAATAAAGCAAAAATAACTACTGTTACCTTACCATAGGTTGTCTCCCGTGCAGCACCTGATTTGCTGTTACAACACGATTCAGTATTAACTCATTCATCATTGGCCAAATCTACGGCCTCTTCATCCTTGCTCGTGTCTTCACCATACTAGTGCTTGACACGATGTCCATTCATAAAAAAATGTTGTCATCATCATTCAGCTCAACCACTCCATGTGGCATCATAGACACCACAACGTAAGGTCTATCCCGCTTTGATCGCAACTTACCTGAGAACAATTTCAAACGAGAGTTAAAGAGAAGTACATGTTATCACCGCTCAAAATTTCACTGGTCATGCCATTTCTTGGTCTTCTCCTTATACAGCTTAGGGTTCTCATATACTTAGAGCCGAAATTCATCCAACTCCTCTAGTATTTCTAATCTTTTTCTCCCAGCGAGCTATGAATAGAGATTGAGCCTTTTTATGGCCCAATACACTTTGTGCTCAAGTTCCATTGGGAGATGAAAAGCCTTTCCATAGATCAACCTATATAGAAATGTGCTAATAGGTATCTTGTATGCCATCTTGTATGCCCACAAGGCCTTATCAAGCTTGATAGACCAATCCTTCCTTGTGGTATTGACGCTGTTCTATAGGTTCTGTTTTACCTCTCTATTGGACACCTCTACCTGATCACTTATTTGTGGGTGGTATGCTATAGACACCTTATGCCATAGTCCATATTTTTCCAGCAGATTCTTCACTATTTAATTGATAAAATGTGCACCCCTATCATTGATGATGACTCTCGGAGTCCCAAACCTTGTGAAGATCTACTTCTTCAAGAACTTGATCACTACCTTGGAGTCATTGGTGGGTAAAGCTACCGCTTCCACCCATTTAGAAACATAATCAACTTCAACCAAGATATAGTTATTACAAAAAAGAGGGTAGGAATGGACCCATGAAATCCATCCCTCATACATCAAAGATCTCCACCTCTAAGATATATTCAGAAGCATCTCATGCCTCTTGGAGATGGTGCCAGTCTTCTGACATGCATCGCAATCCCTCACAAAGTGTATGGCATCTTTAAAGAGAGTGGTCTAGAAGAAACTTGATTGTAGCACCTTGTGAGATGTCCGCTCATGTCCATTATGTCCCTTATAAGGAGAACCATGACACCTCTCTAAGATCTTCCGTATCTCTGCCTCAGGAACACCCCTTGCTTGAAGAGATATGGCTCATCCTAGATGTAAGCTTTTGTATCATGAGCCAACCATTTTCTTTGCTGATAGTTAGAATTCGGGGGAAGCACCCTACTTACCAAGTAGTTCACTGTATTAGCATACCAAGGTAGCTCCTCAACTTCTAGTGTCAGTAGCTGCTCATCTGGGAATTCCTCATTTATCTACATTTGCTTACCTATGTGAGAACCATTCTCCAAACGAGACAAATGATCAGCAATCTGGTTCTCGTACCCCTTGTGATCCTTAATCTCTCTGCCAAAAACTTGGAGCAAAAGGATTCATCTGATCAGTTAGGGCTTTGTATCCTTCTTGTTAAAAAAGTATCTCACTGCAGCATGGTCGGTGAACACTATGACGTTGTTACCCACCAAGTATGATCTAAACTTGTCAAATGCATATACTAATGCCAACATCTCTTTCTCAGTAACTGTGTAGTTACTTTGATTTGCATCTAGAGTCTTCTTGGCATAATAAATAGAGTGGCACACCTTTTCTCTAAGCTGGCCCAACACTACACCCACAACCATGTCCCTAGCATCACATATGACTCAAATCAGAGCTCCCAATTAGGCGTTGTAAGTATTGGAGCCTCGACCAAATTCTTCTTCAACAACTCAAAGGCCTACAAACAAGAAGCATCAAAGTTAAAGGGTACCTCTTTCTCCAGGAGAGTACACAATAAATTTGCAATCTTAGAGAAGTCCTTGATGAATCTGCGGTAGAACCCCACATGTCCAAGAAAACTCCGGACTCCCTTGACCGACACTGGTGGAGGTAGCTTCTCTATCACCTCAATCTTAGATCTGTCCACCTCCAAGTTGTGTTTGGACACCTTGTGCCCAAAGACTATTCCCTCTTTAACCAGAAAGTGATATTTTTCCCAATTAAGGACAAGGTTAGTCTCCTCACATCTTGCTAGCACCCTGTCCAAATTGTGCAAACATATCTCAAATGACTCCCCAAAGACTAAGAAATCATCCATGAACACCTCCACAAAATCCTCCACCATGTCATGGAATATGGCCATCATGCACTTTTTGGAATGTGCCTAGTGCATTGTACAGTCTAAAGGGAATGTATTTGAAAGCATAGGTTCCATATAGACAGGTGAAGGTAGTATTTTCTTGGTCCTCGGGTGCAATAGTGATGGGGCTGTATCCCGAGGATCCATCCAGGAAGCAGTAATATTCTTGCTCAGCAAGCCTGCCCAACATCTGATTAATGAAGGGCACTGGGTATTGGTCTTTCTGAGTGGCATCATTCAACTTTCTATAGTCCACCCGTCACCGCTCTGGTTCGGATAAGCTTATTTTTATCATTGGTGATAACTGTCATCCCCTCTTTCTTAGGGACAGACTACACTAGAATCACCTACTTGCTGTCTGAGATGGGGCAGATAATCCCCGCATCCAACCACTTGATCACTTCTCTCTTTACTACCTCCTTCATGATTGGATTCAATCTCCTTTGTGGCTGGGCCACTGGGTTGTGACCCTCCTCCATAAATATCTTGTGCATACACAGGGCTGGGTAAATGCCATGGATGTCTGACATTTGCCAACCCCTTGCTCTCTTCCTCTTCTTTAGAACAACCACAACAGCTTCCACCTAGGCTATAGTCAATGAAACAGACAAGATTATCGATAAAGTATTATTTTCACCAAGAAATGCATACCTGAGATGTGATGACAACGACTTCAACTCAACTTGAGGAGCTTCTTCAACTGGGGGTTTCAGTGGAGTTCCCAACACTTTATTCAATGGCTCAGTTACTTTCTTTAGCATGCTGACATTGTGATTGTTCAGCACACTTTCTATTTCTCTAGCCTCTACATCATCCACTAGCCCCTGATTTAGTAACACTTTGGCTAGTGGGTCTGTGATCTCCACCTAGCTTACTGCAGCCACTGTATCTAGCACTGTGATAGCTTCCAAGTCCTCATAAGCAGCCGTCAACTTCATAGCTTTGTAGACATCAAATACCTCAACCTTATCATGGGATCTCATGGTGAGCCTCCCTGCTGCCACATCATCAATGCCCCTCCTATAGCTAGGAATGGGCGTCCAAGAATAAATGGAACCTCTGGGCCAGGTTCAAAATCCAACATGATGAAGTCCATAGGGAAGATGAGAGATACCACTTGGACTAAGACATCCTCAATCACACCATCTAGCCTTGCCACTGAATGATAATCCAATTGTAATACGATGGTAGTGGGCTTTGGGTTTCGAAGCCCCAACATCAAAAACATAGAATTGGGCATGAGATTTATGCTTGCACCAAGATCACATAAACCTCTTGTGTTCAAACAACTCCCAATGGTTACTTGCATAGTGAAGCTCCCACGACCCTTCAACTTAGTCGACGGTTGGGATCTATTGAGAATCCTGGAGCTACATGCCTTTGTGAGTGCCACTGTTTCATATTCAGCCAACTTATTCTTGTTGGCCACAATGTCCTTCACATATTTCGCATATTTCGGGATCCCCTGCAAAACATCAATAAGAGGTAAGTTAATCTGTACTTGTTTCAGAAGCTCGATGAACTTTTCGAAGCAGTCATCCTCTTTCTTCTTTTTCAGCTTTTGGAGGAATAGAGGAGGAGGTTTAGGCAGTGGATTTGCCTCATCAGTAGTTGTACCGCGATTGCTAGCCTCATTATTCTATGCAATGCTTGGTTCATCTTTATCTTTCTTCTTTGGGAACAACTCAGTCAATGGTCTTCCACTCCAAGTGCTGACTGCATTAACCTGCTTTGGGTTGGGGTCAGTGCTACCTGGCAAGCCTCCTTTAGGTCTAGAGTTCATAGTGCTTACCAACTGGCCCTATCATTTCTCCAAGCTCCGGAGATCCTGCTTGTTCCTTTGAATCTCTTCCTCTTGTCTATTTTAGTTTGCCAGAATTTTCCTTAGTACCTCACTGTTAGTCATATTGATTGGGTTAACCTGCTTTGCAGGCTTCTGCATCTACTAATTGTGATAAGGTGGCGCTTGGTTTTTGCTGATTTCCACCCCAAGAGAAGTTAGGGTGGTTCCTCCAATTTGGGTTGTATGAGTTCCCAAAACCTTGATATCCACCTTTATTGGCATTGCCCATAAAGTTTACTGCTTTCGGATTAGCTTCACAGAACTCAACAGTGTGGTATCCTCCCCTACAAACATCACACTAGCCAGTTTGCTACTATTATACCATATTTACTGGGGCTGGTTGTTGACCCATAGCCACAGTGCTTTCTGTTGTTGATCCAATGCCAGGTTGTTGAATTGAGTAGTCATCATGTTCTGCATGGCTGACATCTGAGTCTACAAGGCAGTTATAGCTTCAATCTCCAATATACCAATCAGCTTTTGAACTACCAGTCGACTTGATTCTCCATTCCACTCAGGATTTCCTTGTGCGATCTAATTGAGAAGTGCATACAACTCGTCGTATGTCTTCTCCAATGCCTGTCCACCTGCAACAGAATCAAGAAGAATCTTTGTGGAGGGTTCTAAACCTTCAATGAAGGTATGGACCAACACCTTGTTAGCCTGACAATGATGGGGATAATTAATAGGAAGAGTTTTAAACCTGTCCCAAGCCTGATATAGATTTTCTCCAAGCTTTTACTTGAAGCTTAGAATCTCACTCCTGAGTTTGGCTGTCTTGCCAGATGAGAAGAATCAAGTAAGGAACTTACGAGCAAGATCATCTCAGGAAGTGATAGAGTTGGGTAGCTCAATTTGTAGCCACCTTCGTGCTTCCCCCAATAGTGAGAAGAGAAACAAGGTTATCCGCACATAATATCTATTCACCCCTGTAGGGATGAAAGTATCAACAATCTCCAAGAAGTTCTGAAGATAGACCTATGTGTATTCATGCGGCAACCCGGTGAACTATCCAGTAGAGTGTAGTAACTAGAACATGTTTTGCTTAAGTTCCCAGCAACCACTAGGCTCCTGCTTTAGAAAGCAACTAGTGACATTGGTGGTTTGCGGGATTGCCATATTCTGAACTGGCCTTGGTGCCGGTGGTGCAAGGGATTTGCTTCTACCATTTTCTCTCCAATAGGATCAATTTCTCCTTTGTTATCCTCTAGATCCTCTTATTCAATGATTTCAATTGGCAGAGTTTGGAACAAGACACATTCTCTCCTTATAGATTGATGAAAGCAAGATTCTTGGTCTTCCAGTTTAGCTACCAACTACCTGTAAAACAGCATGACTAAGATCAAATACATAAACACCACAAAATAAAACAACTCAGAAAATTAACCAACTTAAACCTTAAATCCCTGACAAAGACACCAAAAACTTATTACTCCCCACCGCACGTAAGTGTACGTGGTCTGAACAAGTAATATAGTGGTCCTGATTAAGGGACATGGATATCGAACCCAAAGAATTCAAATAAAATTGGTAAATAATCCAAGCTATTACGTTTAGGGTGTTTTTAGTCAAAATGGCAGAAAGATTTGGAGAAAAATTAAATAACTAATTAAAATACTAAACTAGTCTGGCTTGTTGTTAACTATCAAATTAAGAGCAATTCCGGGATTGTAACCTTATCAATGCCGTTTTAGTCTCAAAGTTCGCATATATGTCTGGGTTCCTTACTGCTGATTCACAGGGTTAAAATTACCTCAACAGGGTTGCACGCCTCTAGTAACCTACCGTTATTGACTGCCTAACTATATTGTTGAGCGGGGATAGACAAACCAATAAAAATGCTTTAACATTATCTTCTGGTATTATAAAAACAAGCGAGGCTTAAGGGCAATTGTCACCGGTCTCCCTTATATGAATCAATCTAGTTTTCTAGTCGAACAAGCTCCCTATACTACTGTGTTCTATCCATTCCAATATTTCTCGAATCCAGAATGGACAACAAGTTTACTCCCTAGTTGATCAGGCTTTGAAGTGTAGATTTAAGTAGTATACGAGTAGTCAAAAGAAACCCATTCATATATGTCAAAAATCAAGAACTAAAACATTATCTATGGATACAATCCCAGAATATGGGAGAATTATCCACTCACAGTAGGTTCACATATCATGAATGGGCTAAAAATTATTAATAACAAAGAAAAGAAAGATGAAAACTAACCAAAATATCCCCAGAAAGAATTTTTAGTCGTCTCCTTTACATTCTTTCTATAACCAGATACGAAAAAGCTTACAACAAAATATAACTTAAAATCCCATAATTTGATTTTTTCCATGCATCCTAAGAGTTCCCGATGGGGGCAAGAATGATTTGAGCAGGACTTCGCTTTATTTGTTGATTGGACCAATTTGCACTATTTTTGCACAAGTCCGCGATGCAGACTGTGCATTTTTCTGTTTCGTGCCTTTTTCTTCTCCTTTTCAGCTCGCACAACTTTTCCCCAAGTATACGATGCATACTTGATTATTTTGCTGAGTTTACTAATTTTTCTCCTTCAATTCAGAGCTATGTTCTTCCTCCTGATCCGGGTTTGACTCTGGGATAGCATAATCTGATCATAATTTGCAAAAATACAACCAAACGGCGCACTTGGCCCTAAATTAGAAAAATAAACGAAATCACACCACAAACACCCAGACTCCATGGATTACCTTCTAATTAGGCTCTATTTATAGGTATTTTTGGATCCTTCGGCGTATAAATATGCCTAAGATCAACTGGATATTCATGAATTACGAAAGACCTTGCCGAAATAATGTGAGCTTAAAAGTGAATGTACAATTGGATATTTGAGTAATAGGTATATCTTCATGCATTGAGGACTACGTACACCTATTATCAAAGCCAATTTTCTACATTGAACACAAATATTAGAATTATCCGATGAGGACATTAAAGTGGGATCCTCTGTTTGATCCGGAGGAGAAAACAACTATTGCAATTTCTTGGATATTTTTTTTGTCTCTACTATCAAATTTAATTTGTAAAGAGACAATTATTTTTCTTGCGGTAGCGGTGGGTAAACTGAAACGCCCCAAAAGTGCCTGAAAATGTACCTTGGAAATGCACATATTCATAATTTTCTCATACATCAAAATTCGTGTGTGATATCAAAAATCTAACTTCAAATTCTTGATCATGGGAACAATTGAGTGGGAAATGGGTATAACTCTGATTATAGAATACCCATAGTGAAAAATGAATTTTGCCAACTTTACAATTCCAGTGAGGATCTGTATTTTGTTGCCAGTTTTCTTGTTTCGGTCCAAGGCCTTGGGGCCTTCGGCCTAAGCCTTCCTATGTGTAAAAACACCTATACTTAGTCATTTTTTGACCCCATATCATTCAAGACATTCCCCAAAACTCTCTCTAACACTTAGCCAAATATTTCATCCAAATTTAAGTGTCCCAAACCCATTTTTGGATCTCAAGAAATTCATTCAAGCTTCAAGTTCTCATTCAAATCTTCTTCAAGGAAGTCTCTAAATTTGTGGTATGTGGATTTCAACCAGTGGGTCCTTTCACCCATGGTGCCCACTTCCGTTTTATGTAAAATTGCATGTTTTCAAGTTGGCTTACTTATGGGTACTACCTATTATGGATTATGATCATAAACTATGTTGGGTTTCGTAAAATGTTGACTGTTTAATCATGTTTTAAGCTATGAACCTATGATCTATTATGAGAATTGTTGAAGGGTTTCAATGTATCTTACATGAGTGTGTTACCAAATGTTGGTGGGTTGATTTACATTAAGTTTTCTCACATCATTTCACTCTTGAATTGCATGATTTTGAACTAACATTATTCACCCACCAAGTGTTTGATAAAATGTCCGGTTATGGATTCTTGAACTATTGATGGTCTATTACATGGCTTATGAGTCAAGTGACTTTATGATGATGAAATGAATATATATATATATATATATATATATATATTGAATTCATGAAAAGTATCTATGGTGTTTCAAGTTGGTCTTACATTGTTGAGGGGGTGCCAAGCCTCAATCACCTTGTTAAGAGGGTGCCAAGTCTCAATCGCCTTGTCGAGGGAATATCATGCCTCAATCACCTTATGGAAGAGGTGCCAAGCCTCAATCAGCTTGTTGAGAGGGTTCCAAGTCTCAATTGCCTTGTCGAGGGGGTATCATGCCTCGATCACCTTGTTGACGAGGTGTCAAGCCTCAATCACCTTATTAAGAGGGTGCCAAGTCTCAATCATCTTGTCGAGGGAGTATCATGCCTCAATCACCTTGTTGAGGGAGTGCTAAGTCTCAATCACCTTTTGCATCCAAAGTCTAATAATTCAATGGATTAGAATGAATTTTTAAAGGTGCTAAGTCTCAATTACCTTGTCGGGGGCGGTATGCCTGTACTACCATATTGAGGGATATGTACCTTAATCACCTTCCAAGGGGGTGTTAAGCCTTGGAGATTAAGTAATGGTATGCTTGGGCTATGTGGTATGGTCTTCACAGGATGGGAAAAGTACTGGCCTGGACCCGGATCCCGTAGAAATGCTTCTTTTATGCCTCTTTTTGCTCACCCGAAGTGCCTGCCTGCCCTAGGCTTCCTACGCATGTAACTATATTTGCAAGCTATATGATTTACAAGCATATTTTACTTCAAACATTGATCATGTATGTCATATTATTATTATATTATCCATTTCCTATTTTTATGCATTTTGACGACATTGCCTATCTCTTGTTGCATTACATCCTATATACTTAGTACGTTCAAACATACTAATGCATACTCTATTGCTACATGATGTTACCATGTTGTAATCGAAGCTCCTCATGATCATCCTCCACATTGTTAAGTTTGGACATCTTCAAGATAAGATTTGGTGAATCCTCAAGTTCGAGGACAATAGGTATGCTATTCTTGCTTATGTTATTCTTTATGTTGAACTTTTGATACTATGAGGGTGATCCTGGAAAGTGTCTTGGCCCCCACCCTATCTATGTTAGAGGTGTTGTTGGACAAGTGATGTAATTATGCAATGATCTTGACCCTTGATTATTTTATGCTATCCAAAACTTTCCTTAGTCCCTTTATCCTTATTTGTACTCTCTTGTTGTTGTTTAATTGCTTCTACAACCAAGGATGTGTAAATGATATGACAAGGGGCTTGTTTGGGGCCCCTTTTGGGTTCCCATTCGCCGTGTGACATCTAGTCCCTAGGCTTGGGTCGTGACATAAACCCTTGCAAGTTGATATGGCAACCAAGAACAAAACTAGACCCAATTATGCAAGGGTTAAGGTGGAGGTTGATTTACTTGGTTAATTTCCCAAACAGATTAATATAGGGATCAGGAACAAATCAACTGGGGAAATCAAAGAGAAATAGATTGATTTTAAATATTATTATATGCCAAAGTATTGCAGGAGTTGTAAGATTCAAGGACATGAGGAGAAAAATTGCTATGTATTGCACCCAAAATCATATCCAAAACAGGAAAAAGAGGATGAAGGGAAGAAGAACAATGACGACACAACTACAATAGGAGATAAGGCAAAGGAAGGAGATTTCAAGAACAAAGATTTAGCGATGGTAGAGGCAAAGGCAATCAGAACAGAGGAGGGTTTCAAAAGTGGAATGCTAGGGGAAAAAAGCAAGAAGGACAAAACATCATCAATAATAATAAATTCAGTGTATTAGATAAAGAAGGGGAAGAGCAGCAAAAGGGGGAGAGATAACAAGGAAAGAGGATAATCGTGGAGGAATTATAGTTTCAACAAAAAATTGGGTAATAGAAACATTCAATGATGTGACAGAAAAGAATGAGCAAGCGAAGGATGATTTAAAGGAAGATAATGGAAAAGAGACAACATTAGACAAAGATATTCCCAGTGGGTCTAAAACTAATTCACATGAAGGCACTGGGGATAAGGGCAAAGGTATTGACATGGGGGAAGCAGAGAAGAAGAATGATGGGTCTCAAACCCTAGAGGAAACAGTAGATGAGACAAGGACTACTACATCAGATGCTCAATCCAATGAGGAACAACAACTAAAGGAAATAGACCTAAATAAGGAGACAATTTTCAAGAAATCTAATAATGAACAGAGTACCCAAGGATAATAAAGATGGGTTCGATGATGAGAAAGAAGATGTGTCACAAATGGTGAAAGAACTAGATAACATAGTAGATTTGTCACCTAGGCACAAAATAAGGTATGACATACCCCCAAAAAGGGTAAACCAACAAGATCTAAGGTGAGTCAAATCACAACAAGGAGTAGTTCAGCAAGATTGTCACCATCAAAATGATAGATAAAATACTATTTTGGGATATAAGGTTTGTAAAAAGTCAAGAGTCTTTTGACAAACCTATATACCTTAAGAGGAGACACAAATATGCATACATAGCCCTATTTGAACCGCTTCAGGGCCCTCAAGAGATAGAAAGTTATAGAAGGAGAATAGGAATGGATTGTGCTATGGTCAATTGTTCCGAAAGAATATGGATTTTTTGGAGAAAGGACTAGGAGACAGAAGTTATAAGTGACAGCATCCAGGAAATTTCAATCAAATTTACACATAGATGCAGCCAACTAGATTTTGTTATCTCAGCAGTTTATGCTATATGCAGTACCTTAGAGAGATTAGAACTTTTGGATAACATAGAAAATTTGTCGGAAGGGATAACAAATCCATGATGATTGGGGAAGACTTCAATGTGATTCTGAATGTAGAAGAAAAACTTGGTGGCTTACCAGTGACCCATCAAGAGACAATGGATTTTCTCAATGTGTAATCACCTTCTTACAGAAACTGACTTCACCGGAAGTGCATATACTTGGTGGAATGGCAAAATTGAGGAGGATAACATTTTTAAAAGGCTAGACAAAATGCTCGTGAACCAGGAATTCATAAATATGTTCCCAAATAGTGAATTACATCACTTGGGCAGACAATAAGGATCAGATCACTCACCCCTTCATGTTATTTGCAAAAATAATCAAGAGTCACATGTGAAGCCTTTCAGATTTCTAAACTTTGGACTAAATACTCAGATTTTAAGAGATTGTACAGAAGAGCTGCGAGGAATAGGTTGATGGAAATCCTAAATTGAAAAGGCGGAAAAAGGGTATTAGTGGGATGGAGTAAGGAAACAAATGACAATTTTTTCAAGAAAATTGCCATATTGGAAGACATTGCAAAAATGAAAAAAGCACAACTAGAAATATGTACTACAACAGAAAACAAGGCATATTAGAGAAAATAGGGAAGGTGCTCAAGAAATATTATAAATTGGAGGAAGAGTATTAGAAGAAAAAAGCGGAGATGCGATGGTTCAAAGAAGGGGATAGGAACACGAAATGTTTTCATGCTTATGTTAAAGGGAGAAGGATCAAATTGAGGATAAATGAGATTGAAGACAAACAAGAAGAAATCCTCCAGAAAATTGATCTGATTGGGGAAGAAGCAGTGAGGGCATTCACCAAACAATTTTCAAAGGAAAAGAGACCTGAAGATTATTAAATGCTAGAGGTCATACCGAAGATCATCTTAGAGGAGCAAAATCAACATATGACAAGACCACCAACTCAGGAAGAAATTAAAGATGTAATTTTTATTATGAGTAACGAAAGTGCAAGTGGTTCAGATGGATACTCGGATGCGTTCTTTCAAGAGTGCTGGGATATTATAAAGTAGAATATTGGAATGTAAGTAATGCCTTTCTTCTAGGGGAGTGAGATACCTAAGTTTGTATCCCATACAAACATAGTTCTCATACCTAAGAAAGAAAAGATTACTACATTTTCTGATCTACGCCCTATTAGCCTTAACACCTTTGTGAATAAAATTATTTCAAAGGTGTTGCATGGCAGGATTGTAGGGTTACTGCCAGATATCATAAAAAAAATCAAACAGGCTTTATGAAAGGTAAAAGCATTGCAAAAAATTTGTTATTAGCATTAGAAGTGATTTGGGACGTCAACGAGAAAGGCTAATATCACAATATTGTGGTTAAATTGATTATGGCCAAAATTTATGAAAGGCTTCATGGGTATATTTGACAAATGAGACAATTTAGGTTTGAAGAATGGATTATTGATATGACATGGAGGCTGATTTCGAATAATTGATATTCGATTTTGATTAATGGTAAGACATTTGACTTTTTCAAGCCTTTAGAAGGTTTGAAACAAGGCGATCCACTATCACCTATCTTGTTTATTATTGCTGCAGAAGTATTAGAACAAAGACTCAATAAATTGAACGAGGATTTGAATTTATAGAGGTTATGATTTTCCAAAATAGAGTAGAAAAATCAACCATATATTATATGCGGATGACATGATACTCTTTTGTTCAAGCCATAGGAAATCTATGAGAATGATGATGGCAGTCTTGAGGGGATATGAAGATGTATATGGTGAGATGATATATTTGACAAAGAGTTATATGTACATGCATGATAAAGTACTTACTACAACATGTCAGAGGATCAGACGCATTGTGGGGATTGCTCAAGTTACTTTCCCATTTACATATCTTGGTTGTCCAGTTTATTATGGAAGAAAGGAAATAACATATTTTTAAGATATATTAAGGAAGGTCACAAGGAAGATAATGGGCTGGCAAAACAAGCTACTTACTTACGGTGATAGATATATATTCATTCAACATGTGTTGTAATCAATTCCAATATATCTACTATCTGCAGTGAACCCCCCCTCCCCCACCCAAAAGGAGTTATTCGGCAACTACATAGGATTTTCTCTAAATTCTTTTAGGAAAATTTTGGAAATACTAAAGGAAAGCATTGGGTTGTATGAGATAAACTATGTTTTCCTATGAATGAGGGTGGCCTTAATTTTAGGCCACTATATGATGTAGTTGTTCACACTCCAACAATAAAGCGGTTGCTATCAAGCATAAATATAACCAGAGGCTAGGGTCGAATCCATAGGGAATATGAGGTTTGACCAAATTGACTCACCAACAATCATTTCAAGTACTAATCATCTATATTCTCTAGAATGGAGGGAGGGTTTGCATTTTGAAGATAAAAATGAAAACACTATACTACTAAAGCGAAGATTCACTAACTCAAATACCCCGGATAACATAATCCTAATTGAGACATCGATGCAGGATGATAACTTAAGTTCTTCCAGCCCTCTTGTAAAGGAGAAGGTCGAATTTCACCATGGTGCTTGGTTGAAACTATGGTGTGTTAATAAATCATTACCCTTTATCCCAGTTAACCTTTCCTTGGTCGGGTTTGGTTGATTAGACATGAACACATCAACCAAATCCTGTCATCCATTACCCTTTTCCTATTCATCACTTGGTTAGGATCATGACACTAGGCAAGGTTTTGTGTTGGCCACCACCAAACAACATTCAAAATGAAGGAAAATAGACAAAGAAACACAAATAATCCAGGTTATTAGAAGCTAGCTGCTCATGGTTCCCACAACCTTAAGTTGTGGAGATTCAGCTACTCATGGTTAGGGCAAAATCGTAAACAATGAATAAAATAAGTATGGTTGAGAGATTACCCAAAGACAATGAAGAATAAAACCACCTTGATGTTGAAATCACAAGTGTGAATAATGAATTTTGATGACAAGTGATTTCAAATCCCCAAATTGGGTCTTCAAAGTGAAAACCTAAATGTCTACACTAAACCCTAGAAATTTTTCTCTACAATATTCTAAGAATAATTCTCTACTGATGTGTCCAAAGTCTCCTCTAAAAAAAACCTATCATAAGATATTTATACTATTTAGAAAGGACCTTTAAAGTAAAATAGACAATCCAGCTGGAAGCAGGTATGGCTCGTAGGTGAATTGGGCTTTCATAGTCAGCACTTAGAATTTTGGATTTAACTGCTACTATCCATACTACGAGTTGTTGCCTGGTCTATGACTCGTACCCTGGGCTCGTATGGCTGAACTTCAATTACTCAGATTTTAATTTTTGGAAGTTGTTAATCACTATGGTCGTCCCCTACGACTCGTAACTTGGGCTACGACTTATAGTGGGTCTCGTAGGTCCTCAAATTCAACAAAATCTGCTATTTTCCCCCAAGATTAAGCCAACTTGTATTTTTCGCAAAAAAAATACAAAATAAATAAAAACCATAAAAAGTCGTATTAACAACTTGTAAAATCCCTTGTTTTAGGCATCAAATGTGTTGTATTTTGACAGCACATTAGTAGCTAGAGCTCTATTTGCTAAGCTGTGGTAGATTTTCAGAACATCCACCAACTCATTGTGGAGTGAATTCATTTGGAATAAATATTGCAAGAATTGACATCCAACAATATCCCTTGGAACTGGAGGATCCCAGGTATGGAAAAAATTAGTCCAGATCAAAGAAGAGATAGAACACAATATTTAATGGCATATAAAATCTAGAGAAGCTAGCTTTTGGTATGATAATTGGACTAAACAGGGGGCCTTGTATTTCATATAGGAAGACAAAGTTGGAGAGGAGGAAATGGAGGTTAAAGAGTTCATTATTAATAACCAATTATATAAGGAGAAATTACTACAATATATTTCAGATGGAGCCAAAGA
The DNA here is from genome assembly GCA_011800125.2 of Solanum clarkiae. NCBI lineage: Eukaryota > Viridiplantae > Streptophyta > Magnoliopsida > Solanales > Solanaceae > Solanum > Solanum clarkiae. The sequence goes on along the minus strand of JAABOM020079283.1, from coordinate 63 downwards.
TTGACTAATTTTTTGGCCTTGGAGTATGATGGAATAAAGCAAAATGGCTCTTTAACTATCTGC
>JAABOM020079274.1:0-32666 GCA_011800125.2 Solanum clarkiae | reverse complement strand
ATTTGAATGTACTAAGTATGTAGGATGCAATGCAACAAGATATTGGTATCTATATGACAACGAAAAAAGAAAAGAAGGCTGCAATTGTATCATCCTCAAGTTCTCTCCAGCTCTTTTATTGTTTTCCTAACTAGTAAACATTCTTTTATTTATTATTATTATTTCAAATTATATTACTTCTTTTTTTTTGTTTAGTAGGTCTTAAGTTTCAAGGCTAAATGGAAGAGTCGCCTAGGAGGAGGAGGATGACTTTGAAGTTTTTTTAATTATCTAATGTATTTTACTTTTTCGCAAAGATGATGTAATAAAAGAATAGTAGAAAGCGGGGTTACTATGTATGGTGGATGGGAAAATATGTGCTATGTGTTTTTTTTCCTTATTTCTCTAATTTTTCTTTTTTTTTTTGTTCTTAAACAATTTTTTTTCCAAATCTTTTTTTTTTTTTGAAAAACCATTACACAACTCCTTTTCAATTGTCACGCCTCGGAGGGTACCTTAGATGTAATCGACACTCAGAGACTATTGCTAGTCCCCAAACAAATCACTTGGCTTCATTACATTCATTCAATCAATAAACTCTAGACAATTCATGGAAGACTAAAGAAAGTAAATGGATACATCTCATCGTCTAGTCTCAATGGTATATCAAATATATAAAGTCTAGTAGAAAGAACTAGCTCACAATCTTAACAATCAACATTCGCCTCTAGTCTATGAAGCCTCTATCACTATCAATCGGTACCAATGATAGACCCATGGCTACCTCAACTCAAGAAATAATAAAGCTAATCAAATTTGACTCTACAAGCAAGATGAAAATAAATGTAATGATTCTCCGAAGTAAGAGAGGCTCACCAAATCAGCTGAACTGCTCAGATCCTTAACGATGCGTCTGTTAACGATCTCTAAATCCTGTATTTGCATCATAAAATGATGCAACGTCGAGTGACATCAGTACGTGGAACGTACGATATGTACAATAGCTGAATGAAACAGAAATAGGTAGAATAATATGGAACAACATCAACTCAGGGAAATGAACAATCAACATGTTAAATGTCTATCTAAACGAAGAATAAAGAGTAGACAAGTGACCCATCAACCAATCAAACCTCATCGATCAAATCAGACTCATCTCAAGGGAACTCCACTCAACTCATCTCATCTCGACTCAGAGTACTCAAGATAGGAAATTTCTGGGAGTTTCTCTTATTCGATAATAATCACTTACAGGCCAGTGATTGTACAATAAGTCGCCGTTGTTGCCATAACTGTTCCATATTTGCCAGGTAGGGAACAAATCAAATCCATTAGGGACTACCAGTGAATCAAACAAGTACTCTGTTGTTTCAGAGACTTTAATAAGGAGGACACGTCTGACTTCAACGGTTTAGTCCTCCGATTAGGAATTGGTCCAACTCAAACGGATGCAGTACACTCCTACGCTTGGTGACGAAATTTGATGAGTGCGAGTTGGACTAACTCTTACTCTTTTAGTGCTCAATACTCCTCGCAAGACTCAATGCTCATAAGACAATCAATCCAATCAAACTATCTCAATTAGCCTCGTGGAGGCGCTAATCATTCAATAAATCTCACAGGGACTTTTATTATCTCATCAATCTAACATCTCAATCAATTACTCAAGTCTTAGAACAATCATTAGGAATAATCGAATAGACAAATCACTAGAGTTCATTTAGGAAGACTCACGGGACCATAAAATACTATCAACCTATCATCATTCTCACATTCACATTCACATTCACATTCAACATTCTCAATCAAGGCTCTAGACTCAATCCCTATCTTTATTCATGCAATTTTTATGAAATAATAAGTAGGGTGTATGCAATAATTCATGTAAAAACATCCAGTTCAAGAAAAAAGTTTATGATGATCATCAAACATATGAAAATACATGTAATAACATAGTTTTTAGGAATTAATCAGGAATTATGCATGTAAAATTCACGAACTTTCAACTTTCTTCTAAGACCATCTATGGAGCACATGAGAGAATAATCTCATGCTTTTAGTTTCGCCTTACATACCTGGGGTGAAACTTTAATGATCAATCTTCAAGAATTTTCCTTGGATTTCCCCCAATCAAGCTTCTCTCTTTTCTTCTCTTCTCTTAAGCCCTAATCTTTCAAGTGTTTAGAAAAGGACTTAGAATGGGGTTTAAGACCTATTTACGCATCAAAACGACCTAATTTGATTGTGTTTGGATTTAGGAGGGTTTAGAAATTGACTGAAATGCCACTCAAATTAAAAAGAAAAAATTTCACTCAGAAAATGCCAGTCTGCCATATATATAATTTTTGATTGAAAACTTAAAACGCGTTGAAAAACTATTTTTCTATGAAAATAGACATAAATAGCATTTGTCAAATGCGTTTTATGTGTATTTTTTTATAAATTGCTTTCCGATCGATTTTTCAATCTCGTAGAAAAATATTAAAGAAAGTGTAGGTGTTGGTCCGCATCTCAAGCGCGTTGCACCTTGGGCGCGCATCAACACTGAAAATCATTTCGGACAGAAAAATTATTTTTTAATCCGATTGCTCTAAATAGACCAAGATCCCCACTCAATTTTTTCATGCAGATCACAAATCCGGTCTCAAATTTCCAAACGGAATAAGGAAAGACGTGTTTCGCGCACGTCTCTATTCTAGGGGTATTTCGATAATTTACCAGGTGTTACACTTGTGTAAAAAATAAATGGCTATCTCCTAAATTATAGTTAGTGAGAGAGCCAAAATGAAATTACGAGATCTAATTTCATATTTTTAACTAGCGAAGCATTCCCGGAAGTACCATCTACCCAATTTCTAAAAAGAGATTTTGTGTATATATATTTTGAATATTTATGTGCATATATATTGTATTAAAGTTTTTTTTTTTTTTTACTATTTTTCAAAAACACAAAATAAATTATTTATTATTGTAAAGACGATCTCAAATCAAAATATTTCTAGGGGAAAGAACTATGATAACTAAATATCATAGTATCGTACCTACAAAAAAACAAATATTTTTTAACTCTTTTTTAAATCTTTCTCTCTTGAAATTAAGAAAATCTTTTACGAAATATTTTCTTCTTTTGGGTAGTTTAGTTTTTTTTTTCGTGTTAATACTTGCTTTATTTACTCATATTAACTCTAACGATAAGATAAAAATAAAATTTATGTGGTCACTTAGATTAAGATTAATAAAATAAGATAGTAATAAAAAATAGCTTTTTGTGTTATATTTTTATATGATCACTTAGATCTTAGTTTTAAAAAATTAAAAATAAAATTTTGTGTTCTATAATTACTTGATCACTTAGTTAGAATTAATAATCTAGTTTCTTCATTAACATTAATTAACCAAGTTAATTTGATGCATCACCTAGATTTTAATTGTTTGTTTAATTACATTTTCATTATTTTGTCACCTATTTGATAAAATAAAATAAAATAAAATAATAAATTATCTTTTACTTTGGATCAATTTAGAAAATTTAAATTAAGAGACATATTTATTTTAAACCTCCACATAAGACATGAGATATGACTGGGATCCGCACTCGCCAACGTTGAAGTGTGCCTAATACCTTCCCTTTGAGGTAATTTGAGCGCTTTTACCTGATCTCTAGTGACTTAAACTTATATTTAGCCTTTAGGTTAGAAATGGTGTCCTAATGCACCCAAAAACATTAGGTAGCGACTCTTCCAAAATTTTTTTTACATCCCAAAAGAGTTGTTAGCCACGACGTCATCCAGGTTCCCATTTCTTTTCGTGAGAAAAATGAAGCGCAACAGAATAACGACTCTTTCCTTTAAAAAAATCTCAAAAGAGTCATTGCAATGACGTCCAAATTCTTATTTTTTGCGAGAAAAATGGGTGCCATAATGCCATCAACACAATATTTTGTATTGTTCCATGACTTCCAAACGGAGGCAATTTGGTGGCCATCAAAGAAAGTTTCTTTTTTTTTTAAAGAAAAAAAAATCGAATTATCCAATATGGTTAATTGTTAAAGGATGTCTGGTATGTTCTGAATGTAACATATAATTTAATTTGAATCAATTTAAATAGATAGATTATATAATCTTATTTACGAGTTATAGTAGATCTTTTACTCTTTTTTCTTATAAAAAATAATTAAATACATATATAATATATATATATTTTAACACAATTTTAATATAAACATAAACTAATTTAAATAGTATTTATTTATTTAAAAATGCTAAAGTTTTTGATTTGACTAAATTCAGTTATATTAATGTTGTTTAATCGTTGCAGTATCATGATACTTCGAGTTGGTGTAGTTATTATTTGTTATATTGTGCACTGAAAAAGTCTTCTCCGATGAAGTTAGACAGATAAGAAGAGAATGAAAGGAGCAATGAGGTGATTTACCTATTAAAGATATTAAAAGTACACAATCTATAAACTGTAATAAAAAAATATACTCCAAAAAATAATAATTAATTTTAAAATAATTTATTTATGCAAAAAATTGTTTAGCTTATATATCGCAATTAATTATTCATTTTAATTGTAATAATACATTTAACAAATTCATGTGTACTAGATAGAATTTCATAACAAGAAAATTGATTGGAGCAGATCAACGTTAAGATGGATTTAACTATTTTTGAACGTGTCACAAATTTAGACTATGAAGATGGACATTGTTGTGAACCGAGTTGGATTCATAAGGACCCATGGGCTAGAGTTGATGGAGGAGACTAATTTAGTTGGAATTATTGGGCCAAATAAAATGTTGGAGAATTTTGTGTGGGATCCAAACCCACTTCGCAACTGATTAAAAAAGGATTGTGTGTTAAAAAAAAGGGGCATGCTTATTATGTGTAGCTTTGGCTCTGCTCTTCTCACCCCTTTCATGAACCTGTCTTTCTTCTCCTTCTAATCATCTATCTTAGTTCTTCAGTTGTTTTTTTTTTGCAACTTTCTTTTTGTTGTTTACATTCCATAGTTGTAATTCTTTCAATATTGAGATCAATATAATATATAATACATTAATATTTGTGCATGAGAAATTCAAGTTGTTACATTGTTTCTTTCATCCAGAGGTCTTCAATTGAGGATCAAATGTCTCGAAAAAAATAAAGATTCGTGGTCGAAAGATCTTGTGGAAATTCGTTCAATATTACAGGAGTTGCTTGTAACAAGTAAACCTACCCTGATTGGAGTTTCAACAATTTTGTGGTGAGAATCAAGAGCTATGGATTTTCTAGGCTGAATGCTACATTAACTTCTATAAAATTGTAGAAAATCATAAGTTATCTCTCGTCTCATCCTATTTGATAGAGCAACTTTAACGTGGTATAAATGGCTTTTCCAGAACAAAACATTGGCAAATTGGGAACACTTTACTCCAAAAGTGTTGATTCGCTTTTGTAAACGAAATCTCAAATCATCGGAAGGTCCCTTGGCCAATCTCTAGAAGATACCTTTTGTGACTGAGTACCCATGTCGTTTTGAGGTTGTTTCATCAGGGTTTGATGAGCAAGACATACTTTCTTCATGGCTTGCACATGTGCATTAAACCAATGATAAGCAATCAGATGGCCTACCAAAATTGATAAGCACAAGATGTTTAACGAAATTTCACACACAACAGTGAGCTCTAAAATCAATGATATATAGACTATTATCCACGAGGGAGAAAACTTTGCAACTATAGTAGCTAAGTTGGGCGGCGATAACTTCAACAAAGACATCGGCGTGCAATTCAACTTGCCTACTGTGGTGTTAGTTGATACGAAAGAATCTAATGTTAAGGAAAAGGATAATCCACAAGATAATGTCGTTTCATTTGAGAAACATCCTAAACAGGATACATCAGATTCTCTGGTTCCTTATCCTAGCCAAGGTATCGTAATATGGAATGTGAGTATACAAATTGTTGCAATAGAATATCCATGGAAAGGAGACAAACTAGAGTGTCACCTAACCTTGATTTTAGTTTACATAAATACTATTGGGTTGATACTAGGTAGGTGTGCAATCTTCCTAGCTTCTTATGGTCTAACTTGGGAGGGTATGTGAAATGCTCCAAATTCTGCCTCGGAAATGTCCATAATTCTAATTTTCATACAAATCAAAATCCATACGTGATATCAAAAATTGACTTCATATTCTTGACCAGGGGGAAAAATTGAGTGGAAAATGGGTATAACCCGAATTTTAGAAGGCCGGAGCACCATTTGATCATCCTCCATATGGCTAGTTTGGTACTTCAGAAGATAAACTTTGGTGAGTCCTTATGTCCGAGGACACTATCTATGCTACTCTTGCTATTTGCTATTTCTTTATGCTGAACACTTTTCATTATGAGGTGAGCCTGAAAAATGTCTTAGTCCCCACTCCATTCCATGTTAGAGGTGTTGTTGGATATTGATGTACTTATGCTATGAGCTTGACTCTTTTATAATTTTGTAAATATCATGACTTCTCATAGTCCTGCTTCCCTTATATATCTCTTGTATTGTTTATTTTGCTTTTGCAACCAAGGATGTGTTAATGATATGCTAAGAGGCTTATTTGGGGTCCCCTCAGGTTTCTATTCGCCGTATCACATCTAGGACCTAAGCTTGGATCGTGACAAACTTGGTATCAGAGTACTAGGTCGTTAATGGTCCTCAGAAATCCAACACACTACGTCAATTAGAGTTTTAATGGTTGTGAAGCACGCCACAACTATGAATGGGAGGTTATGAGGTGTTTTAGGAAATATTTCACTTCTTTATGATCTATATTCTGCTTTACATGTGAGTGTAAGGCTTTTCCCCTAATGAATGCTCTTTGCTCTTCTAGATCATGCTGATTTCAAGAGGGAGACTAAGGAGAGCCCATACATCCAAGGAGCAACCGACCTCTCCCGCTCCTCAAGCTCCTCAAGGTTGAGGGGTAGCCCAAGATGAATTCCGGCATGCTGTTACAATATTTGCTCGTGCTATGACTAACCAAATTTACCAAGGGGTCCAAGTCCCTCATGCCCCCACTCCGGTTTCTAGGGTGAGGGATTTCACTAGAATGAACCCACTGGAGTTCCATGGATCCAAACCAGAAGAGGATCAGCAAGAGTTCATCAATGAGGTGTACAAAGTTCTATCTATTATGGGGGTTAATTTGGAGAAAAAGGCGGAGTTGGCGGCCTACCAACTGAAAGGGGTGGCTCAAATTTGGTTTACACAATGGAAGTTGGAGAAAGGGAACGATAATGCTATCGCTTGGGAAGAGTTCAAAGACACATTCTTCAATCGGTTCTTTCCTATCGAGCTAAGGGAGGCTAAAATGATGGAGTTTATGAACCTTAAGCAAGGTTCCATGAGTGAGAGGGAGTATGCCCTCAAATTCAACCAACTCTCTAAGTATGCTCCACAATTGGTTGCCGAGCCGAGATTAAGGATGAACAAATTTGTGTTGGGAGTGTCCAACTTGGTTAATGAGGAGTGTCCTACCGCCATGTTAGTGGGTGATATGGATTTGTGAAATCTCATGACATACGTAGAGCAACTAGAGGGAGAAAAGCTTAGAGAAATAAGAAGTGGTGAGTCCAAGAGGGCTCGTTTTGAAGGTGGATTCCAAGGTTCCAAGGGTGGCCAGTTTCCTCAAGGCCACAAGTTCCAAGTCCAAGGGTCTTCCAATGCTCCTAATAGGATATTTTCTAATGATAATCCAAGAGTCCAAGGTGGTGGTGGTGGGGTGCCTAACCCTATGTGCCAAAGATGTGGTAGGAACCATAATGACGCATGTTTGAGAAACTTTAATGTTTGCTATGGTTGTGGTGAAGTGGATCATAAGGTGCTTAATTGTCCTCATGCCCAAAACAAAAATAGAAATGGTCCTCCATAAGGCCAAGGTTCAAATACATGTCAAAAGGTAAGAAGAGGCCAACAAGAAGGTGCTCCAAGGCAAAATAGATTCTATGCTCTTCAAGGGAGATAAGGGGTGGATGAGGTGCCCGATGTCATCATCAGTATGTTAAAGGTTTTTCATTTAGATGTGTATGCATTGATAGATCTGGGTGCTACTCTTTCTTTTATTACTCCTTTTGTTGCCAAAAAGCTTCATGTTAGACCCGAATTGTTGTGTGAAACTTATGAAGCGTCAACCCCCGTTGGTGAGCCCATTGTTGCTAAAAGAGTCTATAGAAGTTCTCCCATATTCATATTGCATAAAATATTGCCTTGTGATTTGGTTTAGTTAGATATGGTGGACTTTGATGTTATTCTTTTGATGGATTGGTCGCATGCATATTATCCTTCAATTGATTTTAGAACCCATCCCTAATGAGCCCGTCCTTGAGTGGGAAAGTCATGATGTGGTGGTCAAGGGTAGATTCATTTCTTGCCTTAAAGCCCAAAAGTTGATTGCTAAGGATTGTCTTTATCATCTTATGAGGGTTAGGGATGTTGAGTCCAAAGTCCTTCTTATTGAGTCGATTTCAGTGGTTAATGAGTTTCTTGATGTCTTTCCCGATGAGTCTCTCGATGTTCCTCTCGAAAGGGAAATAGACTATGGTATAGACCTCCTTCCCGATACTCAACCCATTCCTATTCCCCCTTACCGTATGGACCCCATGGAGTTGAAGAAGCAATTAAGAGATTTATTGGAGAAGGGATTCATAAGGCCTAGTAAGTTACCTTGGGGTGCACCAGTGTTATTTGTAAAGAAAAAAGATGGTTCTCTCAGGATGAACATTGATTACCGACAACTTAATAGAGTCAGCATAAAGAACAAGTATCCTCTACCAAGGATTGGTGACCTTTTTTATCAACTTCAAGGGGTTAGTTACTTTTCTAAGATTGATCTTCAGTCCGGGTATCAACAAGTGAAAGTGAGGGAGTGTGACATTCCCAAGACGGATTTTCGAACAAGGTATGGGCACTTTGAGTTGTGGTTATGCCCTGTGGGTTGACTAATGCATCAACTATATTTATAGATCTCATGAATAGGGTCTTTAAACCCTACCTCGACTTGTTTGTGGTGGTTTTTATTAATGATATCTTGATTTATTCCCATAGTAAGGAGGAGCATGTGAATCACATGAGGATGGTGTTGCAAATCTTGAGGGATAGAGGTTGTATCTAAATATGAAAAATGTGAGTTTTGGTTGAAAGAGGTTGCTTTTCTAGGGCATGTGCTATGCGGTGATGACATTAAGGTGGATCCTAAGAAGACGGAGGTGATTAGAAATTGACCTAGACCTTTGACTCCATCGGACATTAGAAGTTTCTTGGGTTTGGCGGGTTATTACCAGAGTTTTGTGAATGGCTTCTCTTCTATTTCTTCTCCTATGACTAAGTTGATACAAAAGAAGGCAAAATTCGTGTGGACCGATGAATGTGAGAAGAGTTTCCAAACTCTGAAAGATAAGCTTATCTCCGCTCCTATCTTGGCTCTACCAGAAGGGTTGGAAGGATTTATTGTACATTGTGGTACCTCAAGAATTGGTTTGGGGTGTGTTTTGATGCAAAATGGTAAGGTGATAGCATTTGCCTCTAGATAACTTAAGGTGCATAAGAAGAATTATCCCACCCATGATCTTGAATTGGAAGCCATAGTATTTGGTTTGAAAATTTGGCGTCACTAATTATATAGGGTTTATGTTGATGTATTTACTGACCACAAGAGTCTCTAATGTGTGTTCACCCAAAAAGATCTTAACTTGAGACAATGAAGGTTATTAGATCTCCTTAAAAATTATGATATGAGTGTGCATTATCACCCCAACAAAGCTAATATTGTGGCCGATGCTCTAAGTAGGTGTCTATGGGTAGTCTAGCTCATGTTGGTGATGGTGGCAAAGAGGTGGCTAAAGAGGTTGACCGGTTGGCTAGATTGGGGGTTAGGTTGGATGAAGTTCACAAGGGTGGTGTAGTGTTGTTAATCGTTCTAAATCTTCCTTGATTGAGGAGGTAAAGGAAAAATAAGATTTTGACCCCGCCTTGCTAGAGTTGAAGGCCTTGGTGAGAGATGAGAAAGTGGCAATTTTCTTCCAAGGGGGAGATGGTGCCCTTAAGTACTAAGGTAGGTTGTGTGTGCCAAATGTGGATAACTTGATAGAATTGATCTTGAAGGAGGCTTATAATTCATCCTATTCCATTCACCTTGGTTCTACAAAGATGTATAGAGATTTGAGGGAGGTGTATTGGTGGGTTAGTATGAAGAGGGACATTGCCAAATTCATATCCGGATGTAACAATTGCTAACAAGTAAAACCCGAACATCAAAGGCCGGGTGGCCTAGCCCAAGATATAGAGATTCCTACTTGGAAGTGGGAGAAGATCGACATGGATTTTGTGGTTAGGTTGCCTAAGACTAGGAAACATTTTGATCTATTTGGGTTGCTGTGGATAGAATTACAAAGTCAGCATACTTTTTACTAGTTAAAACCACCTATGATGCCAAGTTATATATTTATGAGTTGGTTAGATTGCATGGGGTGCTCTTCTCTATCATTTCGGATCATGGTGCTCAATTCACTTCTTACTTTTGGAAGTCCTTCCAAAGAGGTCTTGGTACCAAGGTTAAGCTTAGCACCTTTCACCCTCAAATGGATGGTCAAGCTGAGAGGACTATCCAAACTCTTGAGGATATGCTTAGAGATTATGTTTTGAAGTTTAAAGGTAGTTGGGATGCACATCCTCCACTCATTGAGTTTTCTTACAACAATAGTTACCACTCAAGCATTGGTATGGCTCCCTTTGAAGCTCTTTATGGTAGGCATTGTAGATCCCTAGTTGGATGGTTTGAAGTAGGGGAAATGACTTTGCTAGGTCCGAATTTGGTCATGGAAGCCTTGGATAAGGTGAGGTTGATAAGGAAGAGATTGAAAACAGCCCAAAGTAGAAAAAAGGTCCTACTGCGATGTAAGGAGAAGAGATCTTGAGCTTAAGGTTGGTGACTGAATTTACCTTAAAGTCTCACTCATGAAGGGTATGGTACGATTTGGCAAGAAAGGGATATTAAGCCCAAGGTTTGTGGGTCCATATAAAGTCTTGACACTCAAAACTTAAAATTTCTAACTTTAAGCCTTTAAAAACACTTTCTTTAGCAAAACTCTAACTTTTTACAAGGTTTCAAAATCCAACTTTAAGACAACCAAAAAATAACTCAGGAAACTTTTGAGAAAAGCAAAATGGTAATTCTATTGAGAATGCTAAAGATGACCTTCGAGGTCATTGCATCATCCACTACTAAAAATAATGTTCGCCCTCAAATATTAGATAAGGGACATACCCAAAGGCTCAAAAAATTGGGGCTACTGGGTAGGCATATCCATCTCTATCTCCTATTTAGCCTCTCTCTCGGTCCTGTAGCACCACTAGACCTTTACCAAGACTATCTCCTTAGTCCTCAACTTTCTTACTTGCCAATCCAAAATGGCCACTGACTACTCCTCATAAGTCAAATCTAGGATCAACTCAACTAAATCTATGGAGGTCACATGTGACTCGTCCAGAATATAATAAAACAAAATAGAGACATGTAACACATAATGGAATGATGATAAATTAGGTGGCAAGGAAAGTCTGTAAGCCACCTCTCTCACTCTATCTAGAATCTCAAACGAACCAATAAACCTCAGGAAGAGATTGCCCTTCTTCCCAAACCTCATAACACCCTTCAAAGGCAAGATATTCAACTATACCCTGATACCAACCATGCATATCAAAGGTTGAACCCGTCTGTCAGCATAGTTCTTTTGGTAGCTCTGGGCTGTCACCAACCTACTTTGAATCAACTACACCTACTCTAGATCTTCTCTCAACATATATGTACTCATTATCTCCACTGCTACTGAGTCAAACCACCCGATAGGTGATCTACACCTTCGGCTATTGAAAGTCTTAAAAGGAGCCATCTAAATGCTGGAATGAGAACAATTGTTGTAAGAAAACTCCGTCAAGGCTAAGTGTTGATCCCATCTGGCTACAAAATCAATGGCACATGCCTACAGCATCTCCGCCAACATAAAAATGGTCCTCTCAGACTGCCCATCGATTTGAAGGTAAAAAGTTGTACTCATATCAAAATGGGTACCCAAATCATTGTAAGCACCCTGACTTTATACAACCTTAATAAAGCTTGGAAATTTGATTCTGAAAATTGTAGACCAAGGTGACACTTCATAGAAGCCTTCACGGTCTGTGTGAGGCTATACGGACCATATGGAGGCTCCTTAAGTGGCATATGGCCTTGTGTAGGAAGTGTTAGCCTTGATGAGAAAGTTTGATACTAAGGCATACCACACATGGAACCCACACGTTCCGTGTGGTGGACTGTATGGTAGCCTTGGCCTTGAAAATCTATATTTTTTAGCCAATGCATTTCACATGGACCCTCTCACGGACAATAGAGTCTTTCACGGTCCATGAGCCCCACTATATGGACGTTGGAGTGAAAATTTCTGAGTATAGGATCGCCATCTCAAAACATTATTGATGGAAACATTTTTCTAAATAAAGCTTCACTGAAGGCCACATGGTCCATGTGACCTCTCACGAGCCGTGAAGCCATCTATATGGGTGTAGGCGTGAAATTTTTCTAAGTATGAAATCTTCAAACTCAAGCTAATTTCACTTTCAAGGCCTTAATTTAATCTTATTTCTGTGGTTTAGGGTCATCATGGGCCTCCTTCATCAAGTAAAGTTCAAAGGAATCCCATTGGCTAAGTTTTTCACAAGAACAGATAGAAGGATAAACTTTAAATAGTCATATCTCTTAGCACAAAAAGAACTGGGTGGCATATGACCTACAAAATTGAAGCTCTTTGAATTATCTTTCCAACGCATCTAGTTTTACCTTATCCCTAGCTTGGTTTAAGAAGTTATTCCCATTTTCATAATCCTATTTGTGTAGAGTTTCTTTTGAATTTGCTAAGTATCATCTCACGAGAGGGTTCACGGTCCGTGAGACCTTGTACGAACTATGAGACCTTCTCACAGGACCATTGGAAATTTTTTTATTCTACTTTATTAATGGTCTTTTTTGTAATTTTGGATACTCCTGAGGGGCTTTCGTGACTTCCTATGCTATCCTAAGATCTCCAAATGACCTAAACTCTATTTATCTCATTCAAATGCATTCCTACACTTCGAATTATATTAAATTCTGCTAAAATTCTCTCAAGAATTATTGTGAATACTAAGCTTGGGAATCAAGGGAAAACTCTTTTCTTCACCAAATTTCTTCTTGAATCTCCTCCATTAGCTAAGGTATATTCGATTCATTCTTAGTCCCTTTCAACCAAGAAGACTCAAACTCTTTTTACACTTGATTTATGGATTTTACTTACTTTAAACATGGATTTTGAAGATTATTGTTTAATAAATTCAACTGAAGTATGGGTTATTCTTTATTGTTGATTTTAACTTGATTTAAACCATAATATGTTGAATTACACGAGTATTATGAATATTTAATTATGCATTATTCCTTTAAAGTTTGATCTAAGCATGGGTAATTAATATGATGATTTGAATGTGGATTTTACTTATGGATTTGCTTAAATTTCATATTATATTATTGATTTTAGATTGAATCTATATTACTTATTTTTATTACATATTATTCATGGTATATGCGTTCATGAGCATTAGATTTTATGAAAATTATAAAGTGGGTTAAGTCCAATTATGTTTATGTATATCATATTGATAAGATTATCATTATGAGAAGAATGTGATCACATAAATATCTATTGTAATTGGCTCTTTGAGCATATTGGGTGTGTGCACAATATTGTTAAGTGAATGAACTATTCCTATGCATGAAAAGTATGGATTGAATTGCGATTTGATTTTTTAGCCCAAGTATGAATGATTATAAGAGTGTTTGACTTTGAAGCCTAAATGTGCATTGAAATGATTTGAAATAACTATTGCCTCTTTTTAAAGTATGTATATGTATAAGTATTCTCGTGGGATGTTTAACTTAGTACCGATGAATTGGGGGCATCAGAGCTATCCCCAAGCGTCCTCTCCTTTTCCTCTAACTCTATGCCAGCATATGTATATGGTATCCATTACCAAAATGATTTGGTCATAAGGGATGGTTACATATTGATATAATATGATATAATATTGAAAATCCTTCTGAAATGATAGGGTTATAAGGAAGGTGTCCATCACATCAAAATGATAGGGTCGTAAGGTGTGGTGCAGATTATCTTAGCAAGTAATCTTCTCTTACCAATGGAAGGTCTACATTAGACTAATCCATATAATAGCTTGCATGAGTTTGATTTGTCGATTATAGTCCATCCCTACTATATATGAGCATTATGGCACTTCATGCATCATGAATTTCATGGCATATTGTTATACTACTTCTTTTATATATATTATGTGCCCTTGTCATCTATACATTCAACAGTACTAATGTATACTTTTGCCTACATGTTCTAACCATGTATGGATTGGAGACTACCTTCATCTATCATTGACGGCTAGATCGGATTTGAGAAAGTGTAGTGGTGAATCCTATCTTCCAAGGACAAGCCACCATCTATCTACCTTATGTTGTTTCCATTTTGTTAATTACTTTGAGGATGAGCCCAGGACATGTCTTGGCCCTTATCCGATCTTACATCTAGGGGCATTATTGGATATCATGTAGACTCTTGTTGGATCTATATGTTATGTGTTGTATTTGGAACTTATGATTATGGTTGTCTATTGGACATGGCTATTGTGGATTGATTATGAGAATTATGATAAGTATATATGTTTTGCTATGGACATATTGAAGATCCTAAGTCCTGTGTTGCCCTCATTGAGTGAGTCATACTTACCCGTTAGTTCTTATGTCCTATGTACTATGTAAATCCATGTTAATCCCTATTCCTGACAACATCCCCATAGCATGAGTCCTACTTTTTTGGTCCTTAGAACTATGTGTTTACTATTTATGCATACGCTTCCGAACCCATTACGTGAGTACGGATACTTGAGGCTTGTTTGGGACTCTCGGATTCCCATTCGCCATATCACTCCTTGACCCTAGGTCCAGGTAGTGACAACCATGTTGTAAGACCCTCCAAAAATGCGATGTAAACAATGAACCACAGTCTGAGACAATAGAAACTAGGACTCCATGAAGCCTCACAACTTGACTAATGTAGATTTGGGCTAACCTCTCAACTGTATACTTCACCTTGACCAGGATGAAATGGGCAGAGTTAGTCAATCAGTCCACTACTACCCATATAAAATCAAAACTACAAACTATAGAAGGCAAATCTACCATGAAATCCAGGATAATGCTTTCCCACTTCCACTCAGGAATGGGCATCCTCTATAACTCACCACCCGACCTCAAATGGTCACATTTGATTTGCTGGCATGTCAAATATCTACCCACGAACTCCAATATATCCTTCTTCATGACACATCACAAATAGTGCTAGCTCAAGCCATGATATATCTTCGCTGCTCCTAGACAAATGGAATGTCTAGTGCACTGAACTCCTCAAGTATCAACCCAACTAAATTTCCCAACTTGGGCACACAAATACGATTCTCATCCTCAGAACACTATCTAAATCAATTCCCGCTTCCCGAGTTTCACCCCTAGCCACCTTGTCTCAAATGATATATAATGTTTCATCTTCAAACTCTCTCCTACGAATCTAATCCATCAAAGACAAGTGGGCCCTAGTAAAAGAAAGCAATCCACCTTGATTCAAAAGTTGTAATCTCACCAACCTATTTCTGAACATCTCTAGCCGAAGATCGCTCCTCAACTCGAATAGCCGCCAAGGCTCTTCACACTAGAAGCCTTTCTACTCAGTGCATCAACCACTACATTGGCTTTCCCTGGATGATAGACAATAGTCAAATCATAGTCCTCAAGTGTTCAATCCACTCCTTCGCCTCAAATTCAGATCCTGTTGGCTGAAACATATTGTAAGCTATGATGGTTAGTAAAGATCTCACAATGAACTCCAGGTATATAGTGATGCCATAACTTCAACATAAACACTACTATCGCTGACTCCATGTCATGAGTGAGACAATTCTTCTCATAGGCCTTCAACTTCCTTGAAGCATAAGCCATTACCTTCCCTTTTTGCATTAACACACCACCTAACCCTACTCTCGAAGCATAACAATAAACAATGAAATTAACACTCTCCTCCGGCAAGGTTAAGATAGGGGAAGTAGTCAACAATAACTTCAACTTTTGGTAGCTCTCTTCACGCTCACCAAACTAATAGAATACAACATTCTTCTGAGTGAGCCTAGTCAATGAAGCTGCACTAGTGGAGTAACCCTACACAAAAATATGACAACAACCAGCTAATTGCATAAAGATACGAATCTCTATAGTTGAGGTAGGCCTAGTCCGTTCTCGGATGCCCTCTTTGTATACCACATGCACTAAGAATGCCGCGGAACTCAGCCAAAGCTCACACTTAGAGAACTTAGCATAGAGTTTCTCCTTAACCCTCTAGAGCATAATCCTCGAATGCTTCACATGATCTTCCTTAATTTTAGAATAGACCAAGATGTCATCAATGAATACTATCGCAAATGAATCTAGATACGGTCGGAATACCCTATTCATCAACTCTATGAATGTTGTAGGGGAATTATTCAAACCAAAAGACATGACAAGAAACTCATCATGGCCATACCTAGTCCAAAATACTATCTTAGGAATGTCTGAAGGCCGAATCCACAGGTGATGTACCCAGATTAAATCAATCTTAAAGAATAATGCTACTCCCTAAAGCTGATTGAATAAAGAGTACGAGGAAATGGGTACTTGTTCTTGATGGTTAACTTGTTCAATTTTCGATAACCAATACACATTCTCACAGAACCATCAATTTTCTTGACAAATAAGACTGAGGCACCCTAACGTGAAGCACTATGGAGAATGAACCCTTTGCTCAACAAATCTTGGAGCTTCTCTTTTAGCTTCTTCAATTCAACTGGAGATTTATGAAATGGAGTGATACAAATGGGCTTGGTGTTCGTCTCAAGGTCTATAGCAAAATCAATATCCCTATCAAGAGGAACTCCTAGTAGATTTCTAGGAAATACATCTGAAAACTCACAAATCACAAGAATAGAATCCATGGAAGGTGTCTCAACAATGGTATGAGAAATAAAAGCCAAATAAACTGAACATCCTTTATCAATCAAATTTTGGCCCTAAATATATGGTATAAGTTTACTAGGTTAAGAACCCCTCAAACCTGTCCACTCTATCCTCAATCTACTTCTCATGACTAAGGTAATGGTCTTTGCATAGAAATCAAGAACAACACGAAACAGAGACAGCCAATCCATACCCAGAATATCATCAAAATATACCATATCTAGGATAATCATATCCACCTAAGTCTCATAGCCTGCCAAAGTCACAAGACGGGATCAGTACATCCAATCCACTACTAAAAGCTCACCTACTAGGATCGAAGCATGAATAGGCACACACATACTATCACATGAAAAATCAAACCTCAATGAGAAATATGCAGACACATAAAAATTAGTAGAGCCAGGATTAAGTAACATAGATATAGGATGATGAAAAACTAGAATAATACTTATGATAACAACATCAGAGGCCTCAGCCTCGGATCTACCTAGGAAAGCATAAAACTATCCTCCCCGTCCTCTACAAGTAGAAGTGCTCCTCTACCACAAAAATATGTGAAGGTATTACCCACTCCTCTGCCTCCAATGTATCCACCTTTGTCAACATGACCCCTATCTCGACCTCTAGTCTATCAGGTTATACCTTTAGCTGATAGTGTCAAATCTCTGATTAGTGTTACGAAATAAGAGTAGTGTGGCCCAAAATGAGTCTGCATGGGACAATGGCAAACTATATGATCTAAAGACCTACAACCATAACATGATCTAGGGGTGGGTAGGTAATGTGAAGGAACAGGAGGAATACTGTAACTATCTCGGCCCGCAAGCCTCTATTGCAACCCAGAGGAACTATAATCCAAACTATAGGAATCATTAGGACCCCGTCCTCCCTCAAATGCTAGCTGTGCTAACGGACCCCGTGGTGCTGTAACGATCCTCCTCCCCTAGTTATATCTCTGTCTCCAGATGAGGCACCCGAGAATTGTCCAGATGTATAGACCTATTTGGGGTCCTCATTCTCCTCTCTCTCCATGAGCTCCGCCTCCTTGGAGACACTAACCAGTGATTGAAAAGATGTTCCCTCCCTAGACACCTAAAACACTGATTGTCTAATAGAATATATCAACCCTCTTATAAATCAGTGAACTATCTCCGCCCTAGTAGGAAATATAGTTGTAGTATGCCAAGCTAGCTAGCAGAAATGGATCCTATACTTAGAAATTGTCATAGTTCCCTAGTTCCAAACTCTCAAATCTTAGATAGCTCATGAACACTCCAACAGACAAATTTGTCATAAAAGGCATTAGAGAACCCAAGTCACTGGAGAAGATCCAACTTGAAAAGATCCGAATAAGTCCTCCACCACTCCTTGGCTAATCTATGGTGCTGGAGGGTTTCACACCGAACACCATGAGTCTCTACTAGTCCCACAACCTTAAGTAACTCCTTATAAGTAGTCGAAAACTCATAAGCATCGTCAGTCTTCCCACCCTGAAACTGAGGTGGATCTATCTTCTTGAACCTCTCAAACCTACATTACTCATCATTAGTAAAAACAGTACTGGAGAAATCTCAATAACAGATATTGCTAGTGGTTGCTCCACCTATACCTGGGCTTCAGGGATCTGCTGCTAATCCAAAGGCTAATCCATAACTTGTGTTTGAGGAGTACCTAGTATATTAGCTGGGCTACCTATTTTCCCTATAGTCTCGAGCAAACTCACAACTCTCAGAAGTGTATCCTGTAGTAAGTGGTGTTGCAACATACACCAGAGGAACCTGGTCATCTATAGGATTTATTACTGGATCAGGGAAGATGCCCTGCTCATAATCACTAGCCGATAATGCTTCTCGGGCCCCGCCTCTACGTCACCCTTTGGATCGACATCAACTTACATACTTGGAGAACTAGAGAAAAATAGAATTGAAGCCTTTGGGGAAGAAGCTCGAAAAACTTATCCTTGTTCTGAAGAGCTCTTGCCTTTGGAATTTGGAATTAAAGGAATAAGAGAATGAGGGGTTTTTCTAGGACTTGAAGACTAATATAGGTCTCTCTTTTCATCCCCCAAATGATGTAGTATAGGAATAGAATTAGAAGAAATGACTAAATTTTCACATATTAAAAACTATCCAAAGTAACTTAAGGAACCCTGATCACGGGCTGTAGGTTGACTTACAGGCTGTAAGTCCTCTCATTTGATAGCACATCTAAAAATCCTAAAATCTAACTTTTGCTGAATTGAAAACCAAAATCAGCAGTACGGGCCATGAAATTACTCACGGGCTGTGGTTGGACTCATAGAGACCTTCCACACTAAGCTAATTTTCTTTTTATTCTTGACCTTATTCCGCAAAAGAATATATGGGTCATATCCTGGTCCATGGGTTTTCTGATAACTTGTAAGTCACATTCCTGAAAACTCCAAATTTCCTTCATGTCTGGGGTCCTACTCACAAACCCATCATCTATGGGCCATACCTTGATTTGTGGGTTACCCCAAACTTGGAAACTTTTCCCCTTCCTGAAGTTCTAGGTTTAAGAACCAATTCCACTAGTCGTATAACAACTTACAGCCATAAGTGGTCCCGTAAACCAGATTATAAGTTATTTTCAACCCAACTTTTCTCCACTCAAGGCTCTTAAATTGGGGGTCATTACACTTTGGCTCTAATCTTACATTGTCGAAGGGTGCTGATAGGTTTGTTGTATATTGTCATACCTCAAGAACTAATTTGGGTTATACATTGATGCAAAATGGTAAACTGATTTCTTATGCTTCAAGGCAACTAAATGTGCATGAGAAAAAGTATTCAACATATGATCTTGAACTAGCGGTCATAGTATATGCATTAAAGATTTGGCATCATTATTTGTATGGGTCAATATTGATATATTCACCGATCATAAAAGTCCCCAACATGTGTTCACATAAAGTGATCTTAATTTAAGACAAAGTAGATGGCTGGAACTTCTCAAGGATTATAACATGAGTGTGAAATATCACCCGGGTAAGGCTAAATATCACCCGAGTAAGGCTAATGTTATATCTGATGCATTTAGTAAGATATCCATGGGAAGTATGTCACAACTTGAAGATGTTGGGAAGAAAGAACTAGCGAAGGAATATCATAGGTTGGCTAGATTGGGGTTAAAGTTGAATGAAGTCAAAATAGTGGTGTCATGGTGGTAAGCGGTTCCAAATCATTATTAAATAAGGATGTTAAGTCTAAATAAGGTCTTGATCCCTCCTTAATTGAATTAAAGACCTTGGTGAAGGAATGGAAGATAGTATCTTCTCACAAGGGAGAGATCGGGTGCTTCGTTTCCAAGGAAGATTGTGTGTGCCGGATATTGATGGGTCGAGAAATTTGATATTGTAAGAGGCTCATAATTCTTCGTATCCCATTTAGCTCAGTTTCACCAAAACAGTATAGAGATTTGAGGGAAGTATATTAGTGGAATAGAATAAAGAAAGATATTGCTAAATTTGTAGCTGATGATCCAATTGTCAACAAGTTAAAGTGGAACATCAAAGACTGGGTGTCTTGGCTCAAACTATTGAGATCCCCACTTGGAAATGGGAAAATATTAATGTGGATTTTGTAGTGGGGCTGCATAAGACAAAGAGACACTTTGATTCTATCTAGGTGATAGTGGATCAGATGATGAAATTGTCTCATTTCTTGCCAGTTAAGATCATTGTGGTACCGAGGATTATGCCAAATTTTATATCTGGGAGTTGGTTAGGTTACATGGGATTCCACTGTCCATTATTTCAGATCGTGGTACTCAATTTACCTCCAATTTTTGGAAGTCATTTCAAAGATGTCTTTGTACTAAAGTGAAGTACAGTACCTTGTTCCATCCACAAATCGGTGGGAAAGCTGAAAGAACAATTCAAACATTAGAAGACATGTTGAGAGTTTGTTTGGTACTTTTCCTGAAAACATTAGCACCTTTTACACCTCATCGATGAACTCTTGGTGATCCCCTTTCAGTTTGGATCCTTGGAACTCCAGTGGGTTCATTCTAGTGAAATCCCTTACTATAGAAGTCGGAGTGGAGGCATGAGGGACTTGTACCCCTTGATAAATTTGGTTGGTTATAGCACGAGCCAACATTGTAATAATATCACAAAATTCAACTTGGGCTACCCCTCCACCTTGAGGAGCTTGAGGAGCGGGAGTGGTCGGTTGCTCCTCGGGTGTACGGGCTCTCCTAAGTCTTCCTCTTGGAATCGGCATGATGTAGAAGTGCAAAGAGCATTCTTTAGATAAAAAGCCTTACACTCGCATGCAAAGCAGGATATAGACAACTAAGAAGTGCAATATTTCCTAAAATGCCTCATAGCCTCCCATTCATAGTTGTGGCGCGCTTCACAACCATGAATAAAACTCTAATCGACGCAGTGCGTTAGATTTCTAAAGACCATTAACAATCTAGTGATCTGATACCATATTTTTCACGACTCAAGCCTAGGTCCTAGACATAACACAACGAATGGAAACTGAAAGGACCCCAAACAAACCTCTTAGCATATCATTAACACATCCTTGGTCGTGGAAGCAAAATAAACAACACAAGAGATATAAATAAAGGAAGTAGGACTAAGGGAAGTCTTGATATTTATAAAAGCATAAAAGAGTCAAGCTCATAGCATTAGTATATCAATATCCAACAACACTTCTAACATGGAGTGGAGCGGGGGCCAAGATACTTTCTGGGCTCACCTCATAGTAACAAGTGTTCAGCATAAGAAAATTGCAAATAGCAAGAGTAGCATAGATAGTGTCCTCGGACTTGAGGACTCACCAAAGCTTATCTTCTGAAGTACCAATCTAGCCACGTGGAGGATCATCAAATGTACCAAACCAGGCATTTATTTTGCCTACAATTACGACATGTTGCACCTTTTGCAAATCGATGAAACTTTTGCAATAACAGTTACCCTATATATCTCATGCCATCGCCGATCCCCTCTCCAATAAACATCATCCTTATGTATATACAACATAATGCCTATTTTGGTTCTTCTTACCTTCGTGCTCTGTATTGCGATTCCAATATCATTTTCCCTCCATCAACATCGAGCTATACTAGTACTGTTTCCATCATTACAACTTGTAAGTTTAATATACCACTTTTGTGGATAACTTTTTCCCCCTCTGTTTTCTGAGACACATATCAAACACCGATCTGGTAGAATGCAGTCAATAGGTAGGTATCGCCAAATTTTGCATAATGCAATCAGCAGGTAGGTATTTATATGTCTGTTTTTACGTTAAATTGATAAGCAATTAATGTCTAATTAGGATGATATTGCTCAAAAAGAAGAACCCAAAAAAAGTTTACAAAACCAACTACTTTGACAAGTATAGAAGGACTGTGCTTGTCATGAAGCCAGGAGTACGGGTATATAATAATAACATAATTCTCTTAAATAGCTTTTGCCAACTGTAATATAAATATTCTTGTTTTATATCTCATGTACTTTAGAATCTTTATACAGTAGAGAAGCAAATTAAATATTTAATTTATTGCATGGAAAATTTTATCCTGGATCTAAAATCTGGCCAGGAGCAAATGGTTTGGTTAATTGACTTTGAAGCGTGGAACAAGAATATGATCAGTAAAGGTGACAAAGAAAACTGCATGCGTTCTACAAGATTGTTATCCAGAAAGACTAGGTCTTGCAATCCTATATAATCCATCAAAAGTTTTTTAGTCCTTCTGGATTGTAAGTGCCTCCACCTTGATAAGAAATTGTGATTCGGGGTACTAAAATGTTTAACATCGTGCTATCAAATTACCTTTAAATCATTTGTTTGGTAGTATAATAACACATGTTTACTAATTTCTTTTTACTTAAGTAAATCAAGTTGCAACAATTTGGTTGGACGGAGACAATCCAAATATACCATTTGAAATAGATATTATGATAGGCATATACGTCTAACACACGTGAGGTGAATCTATTATATATATGATGTTGAGGATATGCTTTTAAGTTTATGAAGATTATGATCATGCATATGTTCTTAAATGTATTCCGTGGGAATGATTGAGCACCGAATAGGGAAATTGGTGGTGTTCGGTAAGGGAACCCTAGAAGCCACTTTTGTCTCTCAAACTATGTAACACCATAGGATCCCTTGTTCACTAAGCATAGGATAGTTAATCCATGTAATCTATAATGTTCATGAAAGATGCAATTACGACGTTAATAAGTTTATAAGTTCTACCTTGGCAAGTAAACAGTTACCGAATGGAAGTAGTTCATTGGCCTTTTCCCAATGGAAGAAGTGCATTGGTCTTTACTATTGGAAGGAGTTAACTAGATTCCGTGAAGTAGCTTGCATGGTCTATATCAGTTACAGTCTTCCCCCACATAAGTATGATGTAAAGAAGTTATGTTTAATGTTGAAGCATACTCATGCATGTCATATTTAACTTATATATTATTGTATATGATTATGCATCTTGTTAATGAAGCTTATTATCTATTGTCATGCATTGTAGCCCACATACTAGTACATTTCAATTACTAGTGCACAATTTTTGCCTACATAATATAATCATGTAGGGACCAAAGCTCCTATTCATCCTCCTCCACATGACTAGCTTGAACTCATGAAGATCATTGAGTGGTGAGTCCTCTATTTCAGGGACAATATCCGACTTCTATCTTGCTTATGTTGAGACTTTATTTCATTTTTCTATGTACTTTAAGGGTGAGCCTGGGACTTGTTTTGGTCCTTGTCCTACTCATGTTTTAGAGATGTTATTGGATACTTATGCTATGTAACTATGATGAGATGTTGTGCTTTTATGGAGACTTATTATTTAGCCCCTATCCCTTATGTGATGCTATTTGATGTTGCTGATGTTGATTTTGATGGAAGGTGATGAATATCCTAAAACCCTACTTCTCCATAGCTTGAGTCATTACCCTCCCCTTAATTATTGCTTTCTATGTAATTCATGTAAATCACTTTCCCTTATTTATCCCCATAGAGTGGTCAAAAGCCACAATTTCCTTAGACTTATTTGTGATGCTTGTTTTATATTCCACAACTAAGGGTGTGCAAATGATATGTTATGAGGCATGTTTAGATTATCTTTGGGTTTTCCATTTTTTGTGTCGCACCTTGCCCTCGGATTGGGTCATGACATCTCTGAAAGTAGGAACTTACAATAATTATCATGAGTACTTACTGTATTATCTCTTCACTTGCATACTATCACGACTCAAGCCTAGGGCCTAGACGTGACATGGCGAATGGGGACCGGAAGAGACTCCAAATAAGCCTCTTAGCATATCATTAACACATCCTTGGTCGCGGAAGCAAAACAAACAACACAAGAGATATAAATAAGGGAAGCGGGACTAAGGGAAGTCTTGATATTTATAAAAGCAAAAAAGAGTCAAGCTCATAGCATAAGTACATCAATATCTAACAATACCTCTAACATGGAATGGAATAGGGACCAAGACACTTTCCGAGCTCATCCTCATAGTAACAAGTGTTCAGCATAAAGAAATATCAAATAACAAGAGTAGCATAGATAGTGTCCTCAGACTTGAGGACTCACCAAAGCTTATCTTTTGAAGTACCAAACTAGCCACATTGAGGATGATCAAATGGTGTTCGGTCCCTACATGGTAATATCATATAGACATAGAGTATGTGTTAGTACGTTTGAATGAACTAAGCATATAGGATGCAATGCAACAATACATAAGTCAATATAGTCAAAACGCATACTAATAATAAGTAATAGATAAGTGAAATCTCAATATGGCATGAATGATCAATGCTTGAAGTAAAACATGCTTGTAAATCATTCAACTTGCATAGGACATAATACATGTGTTGGAAGAAATCTTAACCGACATAGACCAAGCAAACTACTACTTGGAATCTAAGGCATGTCACCCCCTTGTAAGGTGATTGCGACATGCCACCCCCCTCAACAAGGTGATTGAGGTATGTCACACCCCTCAACAAGGTGATTGAGGTATGTCACACCCCTCAACAAGGTGATTAAGGTATGTCACAACCTCCCTCCCCCCTTTACAAGGTGATTGAAGCATGTAACCCCCCCCAACAAGGTGATTGAAGCATGTCACCCGTCCCCCAACAAGGTGATTGAGGCATATCACCCCCTCAACTAAGTGATTGAGGTATGTCACCCCCTCCCCCCCAAACAAGGTGATTGAGGCATGTCACCCCCTCAACAAGGTATGGTCTACTTGCAACACCATAGATTCTCTTCATAAATTCAATACATACATGCAAGCCCTTAATCATCATAAAGTCACTTGACTTGTAAATCATGTAATAGATCATTAATAACTTGAGAATCCTTGTCAAGACATTTTATCAAACACTTGGTGGGTTTATAATGCTTGTTCAGAATTATGCAATTCAAGAGTCAAATAATATGAGAAAACTCAATGTAAATCAACCCATCAACACATAGTAAAACTTTCATGTAGGATACCTTGAAATCCATCATCAAATCTCATAATAGTTCATAGTTTCATAGCTCAAAACATGCATAGTCTCGATAGACAAAACTAATCTATGGTATAAGCTTGAAATAAATAGACATGCATAATCAATAAACATTTCATAAAAGCCTAACATAATTTATAATTATAATCTATAATGGAAGATACCCATAGATGATATAACTTAAAAACATGAAATTTCCATAAAAAAGGAGGATTGGGCCCCATGGGTTAAAGGACCCAATGGATGAAACCCACATACCTCAAACTTGGATTTTCTTGAGATGAGCTTGAAGGAAAGTAGAGCTTGAAGTGAATCCTTGAGCTCCAACGTTAAGCTTGAAATCCTTGAAATTTGAATAAGATATTTGGCTAAGTCTTGGAGAGGCTTTTGTGAGAGTTTTGAGTGATATTGGGTTGAAAATGGCTTAAGCATGGATGTTTTCACGCATAAGTGGGCATGGGGCTATGACCCCATAGCCCTTGGCTGAAATAGAAAAACTAAGGAAAAAGTTGAACTGGTCTGTGTCTGTTCTATGATGCGGACCCATCATGAAAGAAGAAATAGCACTGATCCGCGCCCAGTCTGCTTCGCGGCCTGATCACGGATGCACACCGGAAATTGAAAATTTGTGAAATTTATTTTTCGTTACCGGTCTTCTAAAATCCAAGTTATGCCTATTTCCCACTCAATTTTCCCCTTATCAAGAGTATAAAGTTGGATTTTTGATATCACACGTGGATTTTGAGATATATGAAAATTACTATTATGGGCATTTTTTGAGTTACAATTTAGGGCGTTTCGATATCTCCCCCTTGGGAACATTCATCCCCAAATATCAAATAAATGTGCATAAGAGAAGTAATCATGAATATTTTAGCCCAACATGAATGCAACAGATTCATTTAAACAACATTTTCAAAAAGTCTCAATATGAGTGTCAAAAATCACCACAAACTTGTTACCATGAACATGAATGGATGCAAAATGATATAAGGGCTGAAACTTAAGACTTAAAATCATATAGAGGACTTAATTTAGTACCTTCGACTTGAGTAGAGTGGAAGAAATATAGATATCGCTTTCTCATGTCCACCTCGGCTTCCTATGTGGCCCTCTCATTTTGTTGGTTCCTTCAAAGGACCTTACCGGAAGCTACATCTTTGTTTCTCAAACTTGTCTATCCAAAAGCTCCATTGTGACCTCCTCATAGGTCAAATTATGTTCTACGACACCCACAACATCCAAGAGCACTATAACACTTGGGTCACCCACACACTTTCTCAACATGGATACATAGAAGACCGGATGAACCATATTCATCTCCATAGGCAACTCCAACTCATATGCAACCTTACCCACTCTCTTCTAAAGTAATTTTGTGGATTCCATCAGCTTCGAAATATAGAATCTGATCTAGGAGAACTGATGGAAGTGATTTTGGAGTTAAAATGGAGATTTTAGACCTAATGTTACATTTTTAGTTGATTTTGGACCATTATAGGACTTTGCCCAATATTCGGAGTTCGGAAGCTCAAATCGAAATTCGGTAGTTCTAGTGATTTCGAGTGGTGAAACTAACTCTATAATAGTCTCATTGTAATTTTAGAATTTTTCTAGGGCAGTTTGGATATTTTAAGTTTTAACTAGTTTCTTTGAATTTTATCGAGTTTCAAGATGAGGAGGCCTAAAACTCGAATTCTGATGTTTCCATTAAGTCTGAAAAATCATTTTTGGTAGAGTTGCATGTCTAATTTGCATTCATGTGGTTCCCAATGAATCTTTGAGAGTCGAGTTTGTGAATTTTTGTGTTTTGGCATTTGCTGATATTTGATATTTGCAGCAATATTGCGCATTCATAGAGGTCAAAGTCCTTAGACCTCAGCATTTGCGGGTTAAGGTTCCATATTCTTGGAATATTCATTGTTTGAGCTCTGCGTTCGCGGAGTGTTGGGATGAGTTGGTCTTCGTGTTCGTGGAGTATAAAAGTACCTGAAACAGTCTTATGTTTTAAAATAACGGGTTTCCCTATTTTTCATATTTTTTATTATTTCAATCTTTTTTTTTTTAGAGAATCTTCAATGTTTTTCAAGGTAAAATCATTGGGTAACTAATTTTTAACCAATATATTCAATTCTCATTAATCAAATTGTGATCTTAACATGAAATTTTAGGATTTTAATCGAAGAAATAGGAGTTTTCTCGAATATTGGTTTTCTATACAAAAATGATGATTGTGAACTCATTTTAACTCCTTTCAAATTGGTTTTCACCATTAGAATTCTTATCACTTGAAGATCATTTTCATGTAACAATTTGGATTTTGGAAACCTTTTTCGGCATGGAAATTTTGGATCATTTTTCCTTTTTCGTCCAAATTGCTTGATTTAGTGTCATTAGTCTTGTAATGTGATTGTGATATTATATTTGACTAGATTGTGGTGATCTGGATTACGGTTGAAGGAGAAAAAGAGTTAATTTGACTTGATTGAGACTTCTACTAAGGCAAGTGGATTTCTAAGCTTTTGTTAAGTATGATTGAATCTTGTATTCTCCTATGTACATAGTTTTTGGGTGAATCATGGCACAAAAGAGTTTAGAATTATACTATTGTAGGCTTTGATCATGGGATATTGAAATGGGAACTAGTGAATGTTGTGAATTCTTTTTCTTATGAATCAAATGTGGAATTTTGATTATTTGTGGAAATTGTGGATTACTTGATGTTAATATTGAGATTGTGATGATATTTAAATTGTATTGTGGATACTTGAGAAAATTTGTGAATTATTCAGAATTGAATATTGAAATAAATGATTCTTGTGGACATTTTACATATTCTTATTCTCATGAATATGATTTTTGTGCTATGATGGCATGCTTTGCTTGATGTTCCATTGCTGATAAAAAGTCGAAGGGAAATAGTTCTGGCTCGAAAAAGAAAAGAAAAAACATAAAAAGCCGAAGGAAAATTATTTTAGCTAGATATGAAAGCAAATGCCGAAGGAAAATAGTTCCAAATGGATACATAGTCTATGTGAGGCCCTTATGGTTTCCGACCTAAGTTTATCAGTGGATATGTATTGTACGATAGACATGCATCACGACTACTTAATATTGCATTACATTGTTCACATTTAATTGCTTTTGTTATTGAAGAACTACTAAACTATTTGACTTTGGGTATCAGTTGAATATTTGATCTACTATACCATGATGTGATTATGTATTTATGCATATTGTGTTGTGCTGTGAATTTTCTGAGTGCAAGTGTATAGTCCGGCAGTATATGGTTGGGTGGAGTGAAGTACCTGTGTTCTTCATTGCTAAACTTTAGGTTTAGTTTCCATGTACTGAGTACCGCATTGTTTGGTGCTCAACCCATAGCTAGATTTTTGTAGGTTGTGAGCCCTATTCGTCTTATTAGACTTTCTAGTTGTAGGATCAAGCTTCTGGATCTTTTGAGAGATAACTGCTTATTTTTCGATAGGCCCTCGAGGATTCTTTATTATGTTACTTTCTATTTGAGGACTATACCTTGAGACTTGTATTATATTTCTTTGAGGATTATTATTTAGAGGCTTATACGTATGACACTAGTTCTGGGATGGTTGTAGTTGTTTTCCTGAAACGACCCCAAAATGTGCCAGAAAATGTGCCTAAAAAATATCGAATATTATAATTTTCATATATCCCAAAATACATGCGTGATATCAAAAATCCTACTTCATATTCTTGATCAGGAGGAAAATTGAGTGGGAAATGAGTCTAACCCAGATTTTAAAGGAACCGTTGCGAAATTTGACTTTCCCAAGTTTGTACAAAACAGTGGCGATCGCGATGGTACCGCGATGCACGACTGTCGTGGTCCATTGTAAAATTTTCCTCCACGATAGGTACGCATTGCGGACCAGATGCGGACCTGTGTATTTTATTGCCAGTGATTTTCTCTCAGTCCAATGCTTTTGGGTCTTGGGCCTAAGCCTTACCAGGCGTAAAAATACCTATACATAGCCATATTTCACCTTCATATCATACAAGATATTCCCCAATACTCTCTCAAACATTTAGACCAATATTTAACCCCAAATTCAGTCCCAAAACTCATCCAAATATTAAGGTTTTCATTCAAGCTTCAAGTCTCCATTTCCAATCTTCATCAAGAATTCTCCAAAGTCAAGGTATGTGGGTTTCAACCATTGGGTCCTTTCTTCCATGGTGCCCAAGCTTCCTTTTTACCTAAATCTCATGCTTCTAAGTAAATTTATTTATGGGTACTACGTACTATAAATTTGACTATGGACTATATAGGGGTTTTGTAAAAGTGTGCTTGTTTAAGCATGTTTTGAGCTATGAGTCTTGGATCTATCTTGAGATTTGATGAAAGGTTTTGATGTATATTGTATGATGGTATTACCAAGTGTTGGTGAGTAGTTTTACATTGGATTTTCTTGCATGATTTCACTCTTGAATTGCATGGTTTTACACTAGCATTACACACTCACCAAGTGTTTGATAAAATGTCTGGTTATGGATTCTTGAGTTGTTGAAGGTCTAAAGCATGTTCTATGATTTGAATAACTTTATGATGATGAAATGAATGTATATATGTGTCATTTTCCTCTATAGTGTTGTGAGTTGACTAATCCTTGCTCGGGGTTATAGGCCCGGGTAACCACATTGAGGGGTTGGTACCTCGATTGCCTCGCTCGGGAGGTAGTATGCTCGGGTAACCATATTGAGGGGTTTGTACCTAGATTTCCTCGCTCTTGAGGTAGTAGGCCCGTGCTACCATGGTTGGGGGGCATGTATCTCAATAACCACATTGAGGGGTTTGTACCTCAATTGCCTCGCTCGGGAGATAGTAGGCCCGTGCTACCATGTTGGGGGTATGTACCTTAATATCCTTGTTGAGGGGTTTGTACCTTAATTGCCTCTCTAGGTAGGTGGTTAGCCTTGGATATTCTATATTGATGGTCACTTCTTACACACGTATTATTTACTATGAAAGCATGATTTACACTAAGCATCATCCATGCATGCCATATTGGTATATGCTTATTCGTTGCCTATGTATATGCATTTTAATTATGTTGCTTATCTCTTGTTGTATTGCATCCTACATACTTAGCACATTCAAACGTACTAACACATACTTATTTCTACATGATGTTACCATTTATGAACTAAAGGTCCACTTGATCATCGTCCTACTCCTCGTGGCTAGTACGATCTCTCTCAAGCTATTTATGTTATGCTAAGACTCTCTTTTCCTTATTTTTATACTTTATCTATGAGGGTGAGCCCGATTGCTTGTCTTAGCCCCCGCTAAGTTTTATGTATAGAGGTGTTGTTGGACAAGTTATGTAATGATGCTATGAGCCTTGACTCTCTTTGACTCTATGATATTTATGTTATGAAAGATGTCCCATAGCCTATTTATCCCTATTTACTATTTTTTATTGTTATTTTATTGCTTTTGCGACCAATGATGTGTAATGATATCTTAAGAGACTTGATTCGAGTCCCTTCGGGTTCCCATGCGTGGTGTCACGTCTAGGCCCTAGGGTTGGGTTGTGAAAAATTTAGTATCAGAGCACTAGTTTGTTAATGGTCCTCATCATCTAACATACCACGTTGATCAGAGTCTTATTCATGATTGTGTTGTGCACCGCAACTATGAGTAAGAGGCTGTGAGACATTTTAGGAGATGTTTCCCTTCTTCTTGATCTATGACGTGCTATAGAATTTAAGGTAAATTTCCCCCCTAACAATTGTTCTTTGTTATGCTAGATCATGCCTAACACAAGAGGAAGAAGAGCCGGCGCACCCAAGGTACAATCGGCCCATGGTGAGCTCCGAGATGCTCTCACTTTGCTAGCTCAAGTTGTGGCTAACCAAGCCAACCAAGGGACCAACGACCCTCATACTCCTACTCCAGCATCTTGGGTGAGGGACTTTATGAGAATGAACTCACCGGAGTTCTATGGTTCTAAAGCGGATGAGGACTCTCAAGAATTCATTGATGAAGCTTACAAAGTGTTGGCTATCATAGGCGTGAGGTCGAAAGAGAAGGCAGAATTGGCAGCTTACCAACCAAGGGGTTGGGCCAAATATGGTACACTCAATAGAAAGAGGAGAAGGGAAACAACAATGTGGTTTTGTGGGATGCGTTTAAGGCGGCTTTCATTAACTGATTCTTTCCTCTAGAGCTTAGAGAGGCTAAAATGGTGGAGCTTATGAATTTGAAGAAAGGATCTATGAGTGTGAGGGAGTATTCCCTTATGTTCAACCAACTCTCTAAATATGCTCCACACCTGGTTGCCGACCCAGGGTCTAGAATGAAGAAGTTAGTAATGGGTGCATCCAACATGGTGAGTGAGGAGTGTCAGTCCACTATGTTGATTAGTGACATGGACTTGTCCTGCTTGATGACATATGTCAAACAAATGGAGGAGGAAAAGTTAAGGAAGATAAGGGGTCATGAGGCCAAGAGGGCCCATTTTGAGGGTAAGTTCCAAAATTGCAAAGGTGGCTAGTTTCATCAAGGCCAAGGGTCTTCTCATGCTTCTAATAGGAGGTTTGCCAATGAAATCACTAGGGCCTAAGGTGACGGTAGTGTGGGTCCTAATGATATGTGTCCAAGATATGGTAGGGGTCACAGTGGCCCATTCTTGAGGAATTCTAATTCTTGTTATGGTTGTGGGGAAGTGGGGCATAAAGTGATGAATTGCCCTCAAAATCACAACAAGGGTTAGGATGTTCGTCTTCAAGGCCGGGGTGCTAATGCAGTTCATTTGGGTAGAGGAGGCCAACATGATGGTGTTCCAAGGCACAATCAGTTTTATGCTCTCCATGGGAGGCGAGGGGTTGATGAGGTTCCCGATGTCATCACAGATATGTTAAAAGTCTTTGATTTTGATGTGTATGTATTGATAGACCCGGGTGCCACTCTTTCTTTTGTTACTCCTCTTATTGCCAAAAAGTTTCATGTTGAGCCCAAATTGT